>RJWM01048249.1:0-11563 GCA_004363535.1 Dasyprocta punctata
AGAATAAATTTATTCTTTTGTGGTTTTGGAGTCCAAAAGAAAAGACTTATAATACCTAAATCATGATGATTTTTCAGGAAGAAACTTGTCCCTTGTTTCTTCTAGCTTCTAGTAGTTGGCAGCATCTCTTAGCTTGTGTCTGCATTGGGCCAGTGTCTGCTACTGTGGTCTCCTCTTCTGTGTGTGCGTGTGTGTGTGTCTGTGTGTTATGTGATCTCCCTGATACTTTTCATAAGAATGCATTCCAGTGTCACTTTGGACTCATCTTGATGACCCAGGACGTTTCCCTGTCTCATCAAGATCCTGAATTTAGATCCCTCCTCCTTGCGCCTGAACTTGGGACAGCTGCGGGATCATTGGTTGCCCCTCATTCTTGCCCAACAGACCTATGGCAGCTGCAGGACTGTCAGCTGCCAGTCCTCCTTGCCCACCTGGACCTAGGACAGCCAAAGGATTGTCCATTGTCCCTCTTCCTCCTTGCCCCATGGACCTAGAACAGTGACAGGATTGTAGGTAACCCTTACCACACCGAAAACACTGCTGCAGCCCACAGACAATCAACAACCCCTTCTACCACCTGCAGAGCCTTGCTGGGTTGATGGGAGCCTCAGCAACACCTTACCTGCACAGAAGACCTCAGTGGGCTTGTGACAGTGTGGTGAGTTTTCCCCTTAAATAGAGGACCTTAGTGGGTAAACAGGAGCAGTAGCAAACTCCCCCACGAAGCTGGAGGACCTTGGTGAGCCTGGCAAGAGTTTGGGTGAGTCCTTCCTCCATAGAGAGAATGTCTGATGAGTTGAGGAGAGTGCCAATAAGGCCTCCCCCAACTAGGAGAAATCAAAAGGACTTATGAGACACCCAGTGACACAGCTGGGTCCCAGTCGAGGTGAACACTATAGCTAGATAGATCTGGGTGGCCTGGAACAACCTGAATCAGTCATAGTAACAGTAGGAACTAAGGGTTGACTTACATGAATACCCGTAAGCTAGTCAGCCTAAGAAGAATGTAGGACTAACCCAACAGGCTCTGCATGAGGAATTCAGGTGACTGGCTCTCCCATTCATTGTGGGACCCAGCAACTGAACAAACATCAAACACAGAGTAGGACGCTAAGACACACATTATGGACAGTTGAAACTAGTGGGATTGAGAGACCAAATATTAACCCAAGAAGTAAAAATGACAAAACAAACAAACAAACAAACAAAAAAATGCAATCTCAAACATCCAGTCCATCAAGAACAAGTACAGGAGACATCAACATAGAGGACATCAAAAGTCATACACCTGAAATTTATGAAAAGATGGCAAATGAAATAAGAAAACAAATCCATGAGGCTATAGAGGAAATCAGATTAGAAACAATTTCTCACATAAAGAAAGAAATGACAACCTTAATAAAGGAGTTGCTCAGCATAGTTTGAGAATACTTAGATAAAAAAAAAGTACAGGAGCATGGGAAAATGATGGAAACCTTGAATAAACAATATAGAAAAGAAGTAGAATGCATGAAACAAATTCAAAGAGATATCCAAGAAATAAAAAATTCTACTGAAAACTGGTGAAACTGTTTGAATGAAGCTGAGGATAGAATTATGGACCTTGAGGAAAGGAGGACAGCTAGCGATCATGAAAGAAAAGAGCTTCAAAAATAACAAGGCAGCATGTAATAACAATTCAACAGTTTCAAGATGATGCAAAGAGAAACAATATATGACTAATAGGCATCAATGAAAATGCAGGGGTCAATGCAGATGACATAGGAAAACTATGAACAGAAGTAATAGCACAAAATTTCCAAAACAAAAGTCATAAATCTGTATATATGTATATGTAAGATAGCTAAAATGACTACACCACTGAATGTATTAGTTACTGAGAAAGAATGGTTAATACTTATATGATTAGATCAATTTTACAAGTTTATATCTGTTAATGTAAACAACCTGTGTTGAAGGTAACAATATGCAATATTGCAACCATTGTCAAGTTCCTATCATCTTGTTTTGTAAACCTATAATGTTGCTGTCTTGAATTTGCTGTTCTCATTTGTTTGTCTCTTTTGCTTTTTGTGTTTTTTTTCTGTCTTTTTTCTCTTAAATAGTAAAAAAATTTAAAAAAGAAAATTTCCCAAACATAGGAAAAGAATCAGATATGCAGATAAGTGAGGCACATAAAATGCCAAACAGTCATAACCAAAATGAATCTAAAGCCAGACGTATAATAATTAAGATCCCAAAAATTCAGCATAAAAACAGAATACTAAAAACTGTTGGAGAAAAGACACTACTCACCTATCAGGGAAAGCCTGTTAGAATCATGGCAGACTTCTCAGCATAAACCCTCAAGTGAAGATGAGGTTGGACTGAGGTGTTTCAAACCCAAAAAGGAAATAACTTTCAACCCAGATTTTTGTACCCTGCAAAATTTTCTTTGAAATTTAATAGAGAAATAAGATACTTCCGTGACAAATAACAACTGAAGAAATTCATGTCCACCAAACCAACCCTAGAAAGAGTACTGAAAGACATACTAGAGAGAGATAAAAATGACTGCAATTCCCAGAAAAACAACAGAAAGAAACCTCCAGACAGGGTAAGCAATTAAATAAGGGGGAAAAGGAGGAAACCAACAACAGGAAAATAACATGATAAAGTTGAGCCAGTACATATCAGTTATATCCATCAATGTAAATGGTCTCAATTCACCTATTAAAAGAAATAGATTGAAAGAATAAATCAAGAAATGGGATGCAACAATATGCTGTATACAAGAAACACATACAACACAAAAGGAAACTCATAGACTGAAAATCAAAGGATGGAAAACAATATTCCATGTGACAGGAACCCTGAGAAAAGCAGGGGTAGCTATTATGTTTGCAGACAGTATAAACTTCAAATCAAAAATTATCAAAAGATATGATACTCTACATAGAAGACCCCCAAAAATCCATTGAAAGACTTTTAGATGTAATAACCAAATTCAGTAATGTTGCAACACTCAAAAATCAATAACATTCCTGTACACAAACAGCAAAGTAACTGACAGAGAAATAAGGGAAACCACACCGTTCACTATAACATCCAAAAAAATGAAATACTTAGGAATCAATCTAACAAAGGAAGTAAAAGATCTATACAGTGAAAATTACATTACTCTGAAGAAGGAAGTCAAAGAAGATTTCAGAAAATAGAAAGATATTTCCTGTTCATGGATAGGAAGATTAGATATCATGAAAATGGACATTCTCCCAAAATTGTTATACAGATTTAGTGCAATCCCAATCAAAATACCACTTGCCTACCTCACAGAGCTAGAGAAATCATGCCTGAAATTCATCTGGAACCAGAAGAGACCTAGAATAGCAAAGGCAATTCTGGGCAACAAAGGGAAGGCAAGAGGCATCACAATCCCTGACTTGAAACTATACTACAAAGCTACTGTGATAAAATCAGCATGGTACTGGAATCAAAACAGATCTGAAGATCAATGGGATTGATTAGAAGATACAGTCACAAGTACAAACACACTTGGCCACCTCATCTTTGACAAAGAGGCCAAACATGTGCATTGGAAGAAAGATAGATCTTTAACAAATGGTGCTGGAAAAACTGGCTTTCTATATGCCATAAACTAAAACTAGATCCATGTCTATCACCATGCACTAAAATAAAGTCAAACTGGATCAAAGATCTGAATATTAAAACAGAGACACTAAACTTGCTAGAAGACAAAGTAGGTAAAAATCTTGATGACATAGGAGTAGGCAGAGAGTTCATGAACAAAAATCAAATTGCATGGGAAACACTTACCAGAATCAACAACTGGGATCTCATCTTCCTAAACAGTTTTTGCATGTCAAAGGAAATCTCCAACAGAGTGAAAAGTAAACCCAAGAACTGGGAAAATATCTTAGTCAATTGTCCATCAGACAAAGGACTTCTATCTAAAACATAAAGAACTAAAAGAAATCAGGCCCATAAAATTCAAGGACCCAATCCAAAAATGGGCATCTGAGATGAACATACACTTCTCAGAGAAAGAAATACAAATGGCAAATAAATATATGAAAAAATGTTCAACATTAATGGTCATTCGGGAAATGCAAATTAAAATAACACTGAGATTCCATCTCACTCCAGAAAGAATGGCCAAGATTAAAAAATCAAGCAACAACAAATGCTGGAGGGGCTGTGGGGAAAAAGGAACTCTTCTCCACTGTTGGTGGGAGTATAGACTGGTGCAACCACTGTGGAAATCAGTGTGGAAATTCCTCAAGAAGCTAGGATTAGAGATCCCGTTTAACCCAGCTATCCCGCTTCTGGGCATTTTCCCAGAAGAATTGAAAACATCATACCACAGTGATAGCTGTGCACCCATGTTTATAGCAACCCAATTTTTAATAGCCAAATCTTGGAAACAACCCAAGTGCCCATCAATCAAGGAATGGATAAAAAAGATGTGATATTTTTATACAATGGAGTGCTACTCGGCTATCAAGAAAGATTGCATTGAGACTTTTATATGTAAATGGACACAACTTGAAACCGTATTCATAAGTGAGATAAATCAAACCCACATGTGTAAATACCGTATTGTCTCCCTAGTGTAACAAACTGAAAAAGTATATATGATCCACAATCTACAATAAATGCTGTGTAAGGGTAAAAAACTCAAAAAGCAAAAGTAATTGGGAAAGGGCAAAGGAAGAAAGAAGGAAGGGAGAAGGAAAAAGACATAAATCTGTATACATGTATATGTAAGATAATTAAAATGACTATATTGCTGAATGTATTAGTTATTGAGAAAGATTGGTTAATACTCATGATTAGATCAATTTTACATGTCTTTATCTGTTAATGTAAACAACCATGTTGGAGGTAATGATACGCAGTATTGCAACCATTGTCAAGTTCCTATCATCTTGTTTTGTAAACCTATAATGCTACTGTTGTGGATTTGCCATTGTCGTTTGTTTGTCTCTTTTGCTTTTTGTGTTTTATTTTTTTCCTGTGTCTTTTTTCTCTTAAATAAAAATAAAAAATAAAAAAAACTGGTTTGTGGGGGAAAATTTTTACTCCTTTTATGTGTAGAGCACAGATACACATAAAATACATAAAATATACAAAAGATACACTCTGTACTTAAAAAAAACCCCAAAAAACAAAAATTATCAAATGAGATAAACAAGGTCACTACATACTTGTTAGGGGACAAATTCGAGAGGAAGAGCTAATAATCATAAATATATGTGCACCAAATACAGGAGCACCCAACTACATAAGACAAAAACTAACAGACATGAAAAACCAAATACACAATAACACAATTGTAACAGGGGACCTTAATGCCCCATTATCACAAAGAGATAGATCAACTATACAAAAAGTCAGCAAAGAAATAACAGGATTTAATCAAACCTGTGAAAAAATGGTCTTAGTAGACATTTATAGTGTGTTCCATACAAGAACATCAGAACACATATTCTTCTCAGCTATACATGATTGGTCTCTAAAATAGACCATATATTAGCCCATAGAGCATGCTTAAGTAAATGCAAAGGGATTGAAATTATCTTATGCATATTATCTGATCATAGTGCACTGAAATTGGGAAATAATGACAAAAGAAACTTCAAAACCTATACAAAAACAAATTAAATAACAGTCTCTTGAACAACCAATGGGTTACAGATGAAATTAAAGAAGAATTTAAACAATATCTAAAATTCAATGAAAATGTAGATACAACATACCAAAACTTGTGGGATGCAATGAAAGTGGTCCTAAGAGGAAAATATATAGCAATAAACTGTCACATCAAGAAAACAGAATGAGCACAAATAAACAACCTAATGCTACACCTCAAGATTCTAGAAAAAGAAGAGCAAATCAAACTCAAAGCTCATACAAGAGAGGAAATTATAAAGATCAGAGTATAAATTAATGCAATTGAGACTAAGAAAACAACATGAAGAATTAATGAATCAAAGAGCTTGTCCTTTGAGAGAATAAACAAAATTGATAAACCTCTAGCTAACCTTATCAAGAAAAAAATAAAAAAAACTCAAATTTATGCAATAAGGAGTGAAAAAGGAGAAATTACTAAAGATCCCATGAAAATTCAGAAGACCATGAATACCTCCTTTGAAAATCTTTACTCACATAGGGTGGAAAACACAGAGGAAATGGACAAATTCCTAGAAACATATGCCTTACCAAAGCTGAATCAAGAAAATATAACAATTTTGAATAAATCAGTATTGACTACTGAAATTGAAAGCATGATTAAAAACTCACCAACAAAGAAAAGCCCAGGTCCTGATGGATTCACAACTGAATTCTACAAGAAATTTAGAGAAGATTTAATGCCAATACTCCTCAAACTCTTCAACGAAATTGAAAAGGAAGCAATCCTCCCTAACTCATTCCTGCAGGCAAGCATTACTCTGATACCAAAACCAGAGAAAGACCCAACCAAAAAGGAGAACTATAGGCCAATCTCCCTAATGAACATTGATGGAAAGATTCTTAATAAAATGCTGGCAAATAGAATGCAGCAAATCATCAAGAAGATTATACATCATGACCAAGTGGGATATATGCCAGGAATGCAGGGATGGTTTAACATACGCAAATCAATAAATGTAATGCACCACATCAACAGAGCCGAAGACAAAAATCACATGATCATCTCAATAGATGCAGAAAAAGCCTTTGATAAAGTCCAACATTAGTTCATGGCAAAAACTTCACAGAAAGTTGGAATAGATGGTATCTACCTCAATCTGAGAAAAAGCCATCTAGGACAAACCAACAGCCAATATTATACTAAGTGCACAAAAAACTGAAAGTTTTCACTCTAAAATCTGGACCAAAACAAAGTCGTCCATTATCACCACTCCTATTCAATATAGTTCTGGAAACATTAGCCAAAGAGATCAGACAAGTGAGAGAAATAAAAGGAATAAGGATAGGAAACAAAGAAGTTAAATTATCATTATTTGCAGATGGCATGATACTCTACAAAGAGGACCCTAAAGACTCCACCAAAAGACTACTAGAGTTAATAACCAAATTCAGTAGTTTAACTGGATACAAAGGGAACACTCAAAAATCAGTAACGTTGCTGTACACAAACAACAAACTCACTGAAAGAGAAATTATGGAAATAACACCTTTCACAATAGCATCCAAAAAAATGTAATACTTGGTAATCAGCCTAACAAAGAGTATAAAAGACCTATATGCTGAAAACTATATAACTCTGTAAAAGGAGAGTGAAGAGGATGTTAGAAAATGGAAAGATATCCCTTGCTCTTGGTTAGGAAGAACCAACATCGTAAAAATGGTCATACTCCCAAAACAGTTATACAGTTTTAATGCATTTCTAATCAAAATACCATTAATACACCTTAGAGAGAAAATATTCCTAAAATTCATTTGGAAACAGAAGAGACCTAGAGTAGCAGAGGCAATTCTGGGCAACAAGAGCAAGGCAGGAGGCATCCCAATCCCTGACTTGAAATTATACTACAAAGCTACACTAATAAAATCAGCATGGTACTGGCAAAAAAAAAAAATAGACCTGAGGATCACTGGAACAGATTAGAAGATGCAAATACAACTACAAAGACGCTCAGCCACCTTATATTTGACAAAGGGGCTAAACATGTTCACTGGAAGAAAGGTAGCCTCTTTAATAAATGGTGCTGGAAAAATTGACTTTCCACATGCTGAAGACTGAAACTAGACCCATGTCTATCACCATAGCTTAGTTTCACTAAACTAAAGTGAAAATGGATTCAAAGGTCTAAATATTAAAATGGAAACACTCAATCTCCTGGACAAAAAGGAAGGTAGAAATCTTGAAGATATACTGTTAGGCAAAGTGTTCATGAACAAAATGTAAACTGTATGGGAAGTACTTCAAAGAATCAACAACTGGGATCTCATTTTATTAAAAAGTTTTTGTACTTCAAAAGAAACCAATAAAGTGAAAAGAAAACCCACAGAATGGGAAAGAATTTTAGCCCACTGTCCCTCAGACAAAGGACTTATATCCAAAACATATGAAGAATTGTAAAATATCAGGCTCCCCAAATTCAAAGAGCCAATCCAAAAATGGGCATCTGAGATAAACACGCACTTCTCAGAGGCAGAAATTCAAATGGCAAATAAATACATGAAGCAATGCTCAACATCGCTGGTCATTTAAGAAATGCAAATTAAAACAACATTGAGATTCCATCTCACTCCAGAATTAATGGCAGCCATCAAGAAATCAACTGATAACAAATATTGGCAGGAAAGAGGAACACTTTTCCTCTGTTGGTGGGAGTGTAGACTGCTGTGGCCACTTTGGATATCAGTGCGGAAATTCCTCAAAGAACTAGGATTGGATGTCCCATTCAATCCAGCTATTTCCCTTCTGGGTATTTTCTCAGAAATTTCGTAAATGTCATGTCACTGCGATATATGTGCACCCATGTTTATAATAGCACAATTCATAATAGCTAAATCTTGGAAACAACTGAAACGCCCATCAACTACAGAATGGATGAAAAAGATGTGGTAATTTTATACAATGGAATATTGCTCAACCATAAAAAATGATGATCCTGAGGCTTTTTTAGGTAAATGGAGGCAATTTGAGACTATACTTATAACTGAAATAAATCAGACTCACATTTGTAAATATTGTATTGTCTTCCTAGTATAAATAATAAATAATAATAAGAATCTGAAACAGTAATAAGATCCAAAATGTACAATACATATTTTAGTAATGAAAACGAAAGAAAGTGCTCAAAATTAAAGAACAACTGGGATAGGGGAAAGAAATGGAAGAAAGGAAAGTATTATATGTATGTAGGTATATACATATAACTGTATGTATAAGTGTACAAGATAGATAACTATACTACTAATTCTGTTAGTTCATCAAAAAGAATACTTTATGTTGTCATTATTTGATTGTCTGATCATTTTTTATGGCTAGATCTTGTAACTTGAACAACTATTTCTAAAATAACAGTATGCAATACGTTAACTAGTGTTGATTTCTTACCGTTTTTTTGAAATTCTGTATTATTTCTACCCTTTTTGTGTTTTGTTTTTTAAAATAAAAAAAGATCCTGAATTTAATCTTTTCTGTAAATATTCTTTGTGCCATATAGAATAATTCAGCACCTCACAGAATGCAGGAATCAGGATGAATATTTCTGCTTTTTTTTCAGCCAACCAAATATGCATACTGAATAATGTAGAAGACAGATATGATAAACAACTTAACTAAAATACAATCTTTTGCGTGATTTAGGAAAAAACTCACACCCCCTGTAGAATAACGATAATTGTTAAAGAAGGTGACGTATGAACTATACTCTGAAAACAGATATGGATTAGAATGCAAGAACAGGGTACAGAGAAAATTCTAATGAATGGAAACTTAGGAAGCAAGCTATAGAAGGACATAAATTTGCTAGTCAGACTGTTGTTGGTTTAGAAACTTGAATTCTTAAAACAGGTTCCTGGACTTGAATCTTCATTGCCTTTTCCAGACATGCATTTTTGATCTCTTTGAATTTTAGATGATTCATAAGTATAATTAAGACAGTAGAATCTAATTGACAGCATTTTGGTATTAATACATTAAGTCCTTAGAGTTGCATTTTCATATATAGATGTTCATTCACATACAAAGAGGGCTATGTCTTGACAAATCCATGGTAGTTTGAAAATATTGTAACTTGAAATTGCATTTAATACATCAAATCTACTGAACATTATAGCTGAGCCTAGTCATCCTTAAATATGCTCAGAATATTTATAGTATCCTACATTTGGGCAACATCACCTAAAGTAATTGTTTTATAATAAAATGCTGAATACTTCATGACATTTATTGAATACTATACTGAAAGTTAAAAAAATGTTTTTATGGGTATGCTTTTGCACCATTGAAAAACTGAAAAATCATTAAGTTGAACTATCAAAAGTCAGGAAGTGTTAGTAAAATATGAGTTGTTATGGTCATCCCTAACTTCCAGTACTGTCTTATTGATTATGTTTTTTGATTAATTGTGTTGAATCTGTTCAGAGGTAGTTAGAGGTTCTACTCTTCTATGAGTTACTGAGACAACCTTAAGATTCTCAAATGAATACTTCTCTTTATCAGTCACAACCCAGCCATATAGGGTTGTAAGACAACTTGAAATGATACAATTTTTCTCTGACATTTTTATTTGTAACACTTTCATGTGAGGATGAGTAAATATGGTTATTTTTCAATAATTCTCAAATGGATATTATTTCACTATTAGACTGTATCTTATAATTACTCTATATTATAGCTTAATTGGCAGAAATTTTCCTTTCTTAATAGCACATAAAATAATGACAAGTTTTATCATTCATGGCACTTGGGATGTGATAAAATACAGGTTTAGTCTCATGCTGTAAATGGAGAGACTGATTTTGTGTGCTTTGTTTCAAAGGTAGTCAGAGATCTAAGTTTAGGGATAACCTTCACATTCAAATCCATTAGGACCTTTTCTTGTGTACACCGAACCTCTGTGGTGATCTCTGTAGAAGGCCATTCATGCTGAGAAGAGGCAGCATGACACAGTAAAAAGAGAGTATGCTGTGTAGCAGGTGCTAGACAGAAAAAGTTCCTAAGTTCATGAGCAAGTGGTTTGTCCTCTTGTCTGCACTGAGTTTCAGCTATCACAATGAGACAGCAAAAATACTCTTTCTCACAAGGTTATGGAAAGAATTTTCCAAGCTTCCTGTGGCAAATCTAAAGGGTTCTCCAAGTATTCTGTCTGTTTCTTTGCATTTCCCTCTTTTGCCTTGTCATTAGGCAGAACCATGTGAATAATTCTGGCCAATGGGTTTTGTGAGCCACGCTGGGCCATGGGCATAACCCTCCAGCTGCCCCAGGAGTCTGTTAGGTAAGAGCATTTCATCTTGCATCTCACTGATTCTTGGGCACTCACACCCCCTCCACCTACGGGTATTCATATGAGAAGCACAGCTAAATCAAGAAGTAACTTTGTGCCCTGTTAAACTGCTGAAATATGGGTGTTATTTACTACCACAGCATAGCAGAGCTGTATTCATTTAACATTGTTGAATAACGATGTACTACAAATGTAGTAGTTTAAACAATACACATTTACTATTCTGCAGTTTCTTTTAGGCAGAAGTCTGGGTTTGGCATGGCAAGATTCTCTGCTTAGGGTCTTGCAGAACTAAGGTCAAGGTGTCAGCTGGTTTTCATCTAGGGCTAAGAAGTTCCTTTTGCAAGCTGACTGCTTATTGAAAGAATTCTTTTTCTTGAGCTGATAGGACTAACTCTTACTTTTGTTACTGGCTGCTCTTAGCTTTTAGAGGCCATCTTCAGCTTTGGTCAACAGTGGAGCACTAAATCCTTCATGTGTGTTGGACGTCTGGTTTCTTCTTCTGTAAGCACCAGAGAAAACCTTTCAGATTTTGAAGATATCATGAGATTCATTCAGAGTTGCCAATATAATTTTGTATTTTAAAGTCACTGATT
>RJWM01048250.1:0-11562 GCA_004363535.1 Dasyprocta punctata
AAAAAAAAAAAAAAAAAAAAGTACAGATTAATGGGGTACTATACACCACCTCCTTGTGTGTAATGTGTAATATCCAAATGAGGCTGCTTGTACTTTATTGATGCTATTTTGGAAAACAATTCAATAACATTATTTTAATTCAATTCAAAACTTTACATATATTTCCTAATTAATACCTAGTCTTTTTTTTTTACACATTACTTCTTTGGATAACAAAAAAAGAATAGGTTTTAAAGATAATTATATGTTTTTTTCTCAATATACTTCTTCAAACAAATGATAGCCTGAAAATAAGGTATTAGTTCTTTGTCTTTAGGCTGTGTCTTGTATCCATATTATTCTACTGCTATTACATACTGCATTGCAATTATTTCTGGAATTTTATTATGTATACATTTTAATATACCTGGATTTACACTTGCTACTGTATTTCCTAATTATGCCATAGCTTTCCTTCCTATCTACACCAAATTCATTCTTTACTTAGTTAGCAATAATTTCTGTGACAAAAATGTTGACCTTTCCTTTATCATGCAGAATAGACACTATTTTCTGAAGGATTTTTCAGATAAACTTCAGTTTAAAATGCATTTTCTTACCTTATATTCTTATAGGTACTATTTTCACAGTAACTTATCCTA
Source organism: Dasyprocta punctata (assembly GCA_004363535.1). Taxonomy (NCBI): domain Eukaryota; kingdom Metazoa; phylum Chordata; class Mammalia; order Rodentia; family Dasyproctidae; genus Dasyprocta; species Dasyprocta punctata. The sequence goes on from RJWM01048250.1 coordinate 642, forward strand.
TCAAATTATAATTTTAGACTTTTAAAGTCATGATGCTATTCAAAACAGTGCTATTAATATTAATCACTTTATTTGAAATTAAACAATTGGTAAATACAGTATTTTGCAATGTTAACAATACTCCTCATTCATACCACAAAATCTTAGATGTTGCAACTATATACACTGAAGTTTCACTAACTTATATAGAAACACTAAATGAATTTTTTTCTTACTTTAAGTGCCAGAATGTTTGCTGAATATTGATGACCTTGAAATACCATTTTCTACTTTTAATAAGATAGGTAATTAAGTTAGCTTCAAATGTGGCTTAGCACTTTAAGACAGATTTTTAGATGCTGGAGAAAAATCTTTAGTTGCACATTAAGCACTTTTTTTTTTTTTTACCAATTAGTCAAAACGTATTTTCCTCTATTTGTTTCATATTATCAACAAATTTTATACACTAAGTTCTTAGTTAGATCAGAATGCAGGTGGAGGTGAGTAATTTGCCTCAGCACTAATGAGATACTTGTTCTGGATCAGGCAAAGTGTAAAGGCTTGATAGCTGTAAAGGCAAAGTACAGATGAAGGATGGATAGAGATCATTTCCTAATTAGCAAGAAAATTCAGACTGACTGATAATTTTAGTTAGATCTGAAATCTTCCCTGCCAACTTCTACCTCCCACCACTAACCTATATCCCAAATGTAATGAACAAAGTGTTATTTTTTTCTCTTGATTCTCACTTTTTTATGCCTGCCTTTTATCTTTCCCTTCAGTGAAGATCACCTAAAGAGGCAAGAAGTATTTGTAGTTTTAAAGATCATTAGAGATGACAAATATTCAAAGAGTAAATGCTTATCTGTTGCAAAATGTCAAAATGTTGAAACACCTAAGTGAGCCAAGGTTTTGTCTGGGTGTACAGATAGCCATACCTTCCTCCCTCCCTTTCTTTCTTTCTGTTTTCACTGCAACTTTCTCATTACTGTTCCTTTTCCTTTCTATTCCAAATGAATAAGAAAACCATAGGTGTAAATTTTCAATAGTAATTAGCTTTAAAATGAAAATCTTAATCAATGTTGGAACAGTGATTTTTGGTAACATGAAAGAGGAAAAATCATTGCACTTACAACAGTAATATAGAAAACAACTTCAATGTAAGTAACAAACATAATTGCCTTGATAACAATGTATGGCCCAAAATTCATATGAGAAATGACATAAGGTAAATGATTAAGTATTTTAATCATGGTGAGCCAAAATAATAATAGCAGTTGCTAAATAGGTTAAAATTACCATTAGTATAAATTTCCTTAGTTATTTTATATACTTTAATTTTCACAATTATTAATAGGGTTTAATATATTTAATATATTTTAAATGCAAACGCATTGTTTTACTTTCAGAAAAGTTAAAACTAATAATCGTCTAGCAGAAACAGTCATTCACTTGAGAGTAACATATCTCTGTATATTAAAGCCATATCTCAATCAATTTTATCAGATAATTCTGATTCCATATGCATTTGTAGAATGTATTAGTTCACACCACAAGAATATTACCTACATGACTGACTAGGAAAAGAAGCTTGATTGTTGGAGGCTAAAACTAGTAGTGATCGTGTTTCACTTTTGCAAACAAGGATCTTGATATTTAGAGAGGTTATAGTTTTCTCTGAAGTTCCATCAAAAGAGTCAATGTAGGCAGTTATTTCCAGCCTCTCCTTACCTTAGAAGAAAGTCAATATTTTATTATTTATTTTTTAAGGTTTTTGTTCAACTTTAATACTACATGTTCGCAATACATGATTACATGCATTCTAGGGAATTGGTGCCTGTAAAAAACACTTAGCAATGCCTTCTTTTATCCCCTCCCTCCATTCCTTTTTTGTTTTTCTAGAATCAGATTTATTTATTTATCATAAAAGACCTTATACAATGAATTGTCATATACACAGATTAATAGACCAAACAGCATGCAAAATATGTATGACAATTTAGTGTCATTATGTAAGTTGTCATTACTATTTTAAATGCAGTGCTTATAATCTTAATATGTGGTTAAGTACCATAATTATAGATGCTTATCCAGAAATAGTTCAGATTGTTATTTTACTTGTTTTAAAATCATGCTGCATGAAATGATACCTTTGTGTTTTCCACCCAGAGTCATGTCTCTGAATTTTATCTATACTAATAGGTGGAGCTCCAATTGGTTTGATTCCTGCAGTATTTCCCATGGATCTCATTTTTTTTCCTTAAAATATCTTATCTAAAATTACAAACACTATCTGTAATAGTTTCCCCTGAAATACTATAGATAGCTAATTTAGGAAGGCATAATGCAGGCAGTCAGACAGGCTGAGCCCCCAAGAGGTCAGCACTGAAGACAACTGTGACTAGAGGCATAGTCACTGAGGTCCAGGCTTCAAGGAAAAGAACCGCTCACTTGTATAATTTTCCTAGTGATGAAAAGCAGTGTTTGATATTTTAGGTAGACATCAGTCACCTCCAAGGAGAGGCCCAAACCTCCTTAACCCAGCCCTCCCAGGAAAGTCCCTGTCTGCCCATGTGTACTTGCTGAGTGACTTGTTTCCTCATTTGATCCCCATTTAATCAATATTACCCTAGTGATTATACTTGTTGTATACTTACTGATTGATTGTAATTTTGTCCTACCTCACACCCATCCTGGGATTTGCCACTGGATCAACATTACCTAAGCTGCTATGCTTGTAATCTTATTGATTGATGATAGTTCTGTCCCACTTTAAGCCTGCCTCACCTTGTGACTTCACTCAATAAAATACCCTTGAGAAATGGAGTCAGTGGGCAGCTCACTTTCTGGGCCCCCTTCTGTCTTTCTCAGACAGAAGCTTTCTTTCTCTCAATTAGTTCTTCCCACACTTAAAAAAATAAAACTACAAACACATGTATGCTTTCTATGTAAGCAGATATAGATAAGTATAGATATATATGTAGAAATAGATATTTGCACTTAAATTGATTCAAAAGTTTAGTAAGTTTCGAGTAGTGTTATCATTTTTGTACAGCTACTTTGAGATTTCTTCAGGAGTATTACCATTACTAAATGGCTTATCTCTAAAATATGACCATTACGTTTGATGTTATAGCCTGCATGAAATAAACACTGAGGAGATTAGTAAAACACAGTTCTGGGTCTGTCTGCAGATGACTGACATGTAGACCAGTAAAGTGAGGAAGAAGACTCACACCAACTGCGGGTGGCACCAATCAATAGACTTTTAGCCGCGATGGCTAAAAAAGGGAAAGAAGAAGAAAGTGTTCCTGTTTTGGAAGAGCTTCTGCCTTTACCATTACCTCTAGACAGCATTTCCACCTTCCTTCAGCATTCCAATACAAACTCACTGTGGAAATTCTGTAGCAAGCCTCCAGGTCTTTGATTTTGTTCTATGCTGCATCTATAATCTATCTTGTTCTTAAGTTTTCATCTTTTGGGCTGGGAATCTAATGCTTTCTCTCATTTTCCAGTGTGGAGTTGGCCCATTTTGAACTCTGCTTTTGATCTCATAGAAAATCATTGTGAATCTTTGCTCTACTCCTGTAAGCCTAATGAATACATTACATAATTATAAATATTTTTGAAATTGACTCTGTTCTTTTAGAGAATCCTTATTAATTCATATTTTGCTACCGGAAATGCTAGCATTGATAGACCACGAGGTCTATATGCCTTTGGAACTAGCTGGTTAGTGGGAGGAGTTCAGAAAGGTTTTGAGATGCCAGATAAAGATGTTCTATAATGTTCTAATCTGAGTTTGATGGGAGATTCTGTTCAGAGCTCTGGAGAAGAGAATGCTGAGAGGAAAGTAGACAGTAAAGGCCAGGCTAGGGAGGTTTCAGTTGGAAACAGGAATTACATTTTCATTTGTAAGATGCCATATGCATTAGCCTCTGGCAGAAAATTTGTTTCAATTTTGAACATGTCTTGTGAGACTATCCAACAGAATGAGATTAAGTGTGGTGGAATAACTTATCTAGATGAGAAAATTTCAAAGAAAATCAACATTCTGGCTTTGGTTTGGGTATTGGCTATTGTTGGCTGCTTTCACCCTAATCTACAGTGAGAATCAGGAGCAAAGGGCACAGCCCAATGATTTGAAAACTTCACAGTTTTGCCAAAAGGAAGTACCTGAAAAGTTGAGGGAAAGGAGAGCATGGATGCTAAAAGATTAGCATCCAAATGAAGACAAGGATTTGTTTTGTTTGTTTTTTGTTTTGTCTTTATTTTGCTTTGCTGTTTTGTTTTGTCTTGTTGTACAGGGCCTAGAAGAAAAAACACCTGGAGGGCATTTCAGAAATCAACAAGTATCCACCCATCACTGATTCGAGAGTGTGAAATTATAAATCTTTTGGGTGAGAAGAGAGTCCCTGGGACACTTGCTAATTCAGGGCTGTTGAGTGAAGGGCATCCGTAACTTCATTCATCCAGACACTGAGAGGCCATTTCAGCCATGGTCAAAGAAGGATGCATTATTACTAAAACTGGTGACTAACCTTGGTATCATCCATGCAGTGTTGGTTTTTTCAGGATGAAAGCATTTTGAGTTCAAGTATGCTTCCAGTCATATTTCACAAGAAGGCCTGGAGACCAAGTAAAAATGTGTAAGAAAGTCACAGTCTTTGTTAGGGACCCACCAGAGGGCAGTGTGTAAAGCTGTGAAAAAGGAGGCAAAGATGCAGTGAAGAAACCTTAAAATTGGAGATGCCACAAACATGGAAAATCTGCTGAATAAATAGTAGAGTCACCTCAAGTGAGAAGCCATGTGGGCTATAAACAGAAATGCAGTGCAGGTGATGTCATACAATTCCTAAGGGACTCACACCTTATCACAACCTACATTAGGTGCTGGATATGCTGCTAAAAGATTTAATGTTTGTCCTTTCTCATTTGAACCTTGCTTTGGTCCTGTTTCCATTTTTTCCTGTATCCCTTGCATTTGCAAAGGGCAGTTTTACCTGTGTCAGTGTATGTTAGACAAGCTTCATTTTTGGCATTGATTTTTACAGGGCCTCACAGCAAAGTTTGTCTTGAGACTCAGAGGAGAACTTGAACTCTTCATTTATTATTACTTATTTTTATTGTCATTTTGTGTAAGTGTCACACATCAAACCTATTACCGCACACATCCAAGTCAGTAGTCTAGAACCGAGTTACATCTCTTGATCCAAGAGTATATTTTTGACTAACTTTTTTCAAAGTGTCATTTTTCCAGTTATCTCTCATTTAGATTGCCAACAAGTGGAAAAATCCGTAATCCATATTGATAAAAATATCAAAGGAGAATGATCAATCCAACATAAAAATCAGGAAAAACAGGAATGTGAGAAGAATGTTACTTCAGAAGTCAATCATGTACCTAAATCATTTTAATGGCAGCCGTGGTCTGAATGAAAGCTGTTCTAGGTGACAAAAGATAAACCTTTCGTTACTTACAGCTTATTTCTTTTTTTCCTTCTTGTTATTTGTTTGATTAATTTTATTCTCAAATTTATTCTTTGAGCTCCTACTTAAAACTCTATCAATTTAAGTTTGGACTAGGATTATTTAATAGTCTCACAGTTTTCTGTTCTTTTCCTTTTGGATGCTTTATTTTTGTAAAACTTCACTTAATAGTATAAATGTGCACGTATTTTAAGATTTAGCTACAACATCAACAGACTTCTGAAATATATAACCTGTTCTTTGTTGCTGCTTTATACATATTGACTTTCGTTCAGATTTGCTAGATAGCTGACAGATAGGCAGAATCATACCCTTTTGCTCTGGGGATCTATGCAGCACTGTTAAGACTTCTTTGCTTTACGTTCCTTCAGCACTGTACACTTTTCTTTCTATTTTAACTCGTTTATTTAGCTTTCAGTTATGCTTAACCTTTTCCCAAGGCTGAAGCTGTTCTTCCCAGCACCAGAAATTTCTATATATTCTGATTTAACTCTGATTTCTTGTTTGTCCTAACAGTATGCAGTACTCACTAGAAAAAGAATGGAAATGAAGGAGGAAAAGGAAACCGAAATTCTACTGTACATTTTGGCAACAGTAGAACGCTTCCTACTCAACCAGGGAACACTAGTAGGTCCTATTAATCTTTTTAAGGTTTTTATTCCGTGTGTTAGCACCATCTGTAATCTGATCCCTCTTAGATGCCAACAGTAGCCAAACAGTGCTTCTTCCTTGAAGATCTGATTCCCAGCTTCACATAACCTGTGCCCTGAGCTTTTGAGTTCATACACCCCATGCAACAGCCCTCTGATGACATCCTCCAAAACTCTGGATTCTTATAATCTCAACATCTTTTTATTTTTCACTCCATCTCTCGATGTAGTAGTTGCCTCTGCAGTTGCCACCTGTATTAACTTTTTTTGCCATTTCATTATTTCAAAAAAAATCTTTTATAGCCATTTTCTTAGTTCTCATTTCATGATATAAATTTGAATGATACCAGACTTTACCTGTAGCCTTTTATTCTAAGTTATCCTTTATTTAGCTTTTTAAAATTCAGGCCTATATTACCTTGTCAGAGCTATATAAACTGAGGGACTTCATCATTCTATATGACCCTGGGCAAGGACTTTGTCTCTCGTTAAGGCAACCCAAGGTCTTTATAAAAGTGTACTCTGCCTGGTCCAGTAGAAATTTCTAAAGATGATCTTTCTCAGTCTTTGCATGAAGAATAACCATACAACTACTAAATGTAAAAAAGCATATAAGAGAAGGAGATAAAAATCACATTTTCCATATGTAAACTCATAACTAAGCATCATCTTTTTTTTTTCAGCTTTTGCTTAACCTTACTGTCTTTTAGTAACCGATGTTTCTAAGTCCCATACCTTCATGATATTTAAAGTACAATGTGTCTTTTGCTCAATTTACGCATCCTGCCAAGATTTTACTTAAAGCTTTTTATACAGCAGTAATAGCTCTTCCACATATAATCTCTCCCAGTTCCAATTGAAGTAGCCTACTTGCTGATGTTCATCTCTAAATAGATAATTAAATAATTAATTTGATATTATTTTTTATATTCCATTTGAAGAAGTCAATCCTTACCCTAATCTTTGCTAATAATAAAACATTTAAAAGTGTCCCAACATTAATATTACATTAATTTAAGACATGGGATAAAAATGTAGGCAAATATTTTTGAAAAATTGCAAATAAAATTTCCCAAATATCAAATGAATCAAAATCAGCATTATTATCAATTTAATGAAAAAAGTATGCATCTCCATAGAAAATATATTTATGTGAAGTAAAATAAAATATTTACAGTAATAGAGTACATTTTATACTAATTTATATTTAAAAGATTTATTTTTGTACTTTATAAAACATACATTTATAGTTTTGTCATTAAAAATGCATTTTAAAACTGTTCAAATTCATACATTTAATTATGTGAATCATACTAACCATCGCACATATTCAGCTAGGAATGTTTATCTTAGAAAAGATTAGATTAAATATTGATCTTTCCAGGGATTCTGATCTAAATTTGACTTCACTTTCTGGATATAAAATATTAATCTGACAATAATAAAATAATAATTCAAATAATAATTGTCATGTCAGAAGTAAGAGTTTGCTAGAGATTATCTATTTAAATCATATCATAGTCATTTTTTTTGCTGACGGCATTTATTTGACAGAATTGTTCTGTATAATCTCAATTGATCAGAAAAGTGATATTTTACCAAAGAGTAACTGATGCTTCTCAATGACTTGACCTGTAAGTAGTACAACTAGGACTGGGATTTAAGTAGCTTCACTTATGGAACCATGACTTCAGCACAATAGCAGGTGATAAAATAGATTTATACATCAGCATCCTCAAGGCAGTGCTCTCTCTCCTCCATCTCAGTGCAGTCTTATATAATATGCTGGGTACCGAGCTTCTGATTTCTACTTTAAGTCTTAACTGATATAATAATTAGTTATTTCAGTGACAAGACTACCAAAAGAAAACTTTACAAAGCTTGTCTTTTATACAGTGTTTGATTATAATACGTGTTTTACTCAATGCTAAATACTGGACTAATACTTTAATAATGCTTTAAATTAAAGAATTAAATTTAAAAGAAAGAATTTACTGTCAGTGAGATGCTTATTATGAACTATACAAAATTGTTGTAAGTTTTATACTTATATTGTAAATCATCTTTAAAGTTACAACCATTGACTGTAATTTTAGACTGTAACATACAATATGTCTATAACATAAAATCAAATGCTAAATAAATATGTTTAAAAAGCTGTGCTTATGATTATATTCATGGAAATATGAATCACATTGCAAAATCATACAACTGAAAAATCATAGAATTTCAAAATCATGTATGTAAGAGCATCAATATTTAGACAATAAAAAATGGATGATTACTCCCCATACTTATATGTTACTCAACAATATTTATTTAATGCATTGCTGAATATGTGAATTTCAGTTATAAATAGTACTAATTACATGGCATTAAATACTAAATAAAAAGAAGATATATAGTTTTGTATCTTCCGCATCTAATAAATGGAATACAAGAGACAAAGTTTAGAAACTCTCTTCAAAGGCAACTAAGAATAAAAATAAATATCAGAACTCTTTAATATTAGAGAGTATCATGATTAAAAATTATATAAATTTCAAATTTTTTGAGGATCCACATCTGAATTTTTTCACTGATGCTATTTGGAGTCAAGATGCTCTGGAATAATCAGATCTGAAATTAAAAAGATGTACATAAAATATTCATGTCAACTAAGTTATGATTGTGATTTGATCATATATTTTAATGTATGTTCCAGAAATGTTTTCAACACAGAAATTTTGTTTCTTTTTGTAAATGTGGAGCTCAATTCAGATGGGATTATTAAATGTTACATGCAACTGACAAATAAGAAATTAATCATATTATAATGTACAATTATTTGTAGTCCATACTATTTGACCCTCATTTATCCTTATCTGCACACATTGCCCAAGTACTGAATTTTAATGCTACTTTTTTTCTTGAGTTTATCAGTATTACCAGAAAATTTTCCCTCGTATGGGCATTGCCAGTTCTAAAATTCTCATGAGGTCATAGCATTTTATTCTCACTACATTGTATTCATATACCCATACCTCCCTAGGCTAAACTTTTCCATTAATTACTGTAAAATAAATTTTATAATTCTTAATCTATGAATGATACTTCAAGTGACTTCCAAGTGCAATAAACAGTAAAAAAGTCTGTAAGACAACATTTGTTGAAAATTAATAGCTTGAGTCTACTCTTTATATATTAGAAAGTTTCCCAGCCAAGCTGTTTTCTCTCATATTTTTCTTTGATATTTAGAAGTGGGAGAAGTTCTGCAGATGACAGCAGTATAAGTAATAGCCTATTTGTGTGTACTGATACTTAAATACATTTGCTGATGCATGTTGGAAGTGATACTGATGATAATCTACAAAAAATTGGAGTAAATTTACATAGCATTCACCCAATTGTTCCATCCAAAAGCTTAGGAATCATCATTGTAGGCATAGTTTATTTTCAATGAAAACATCTATTTCATCAGTAGTGTCCTTCATTGTCGGGCGCCTGTCCCGGCCGGCAGGAAGACACACGACACACTAGCGGCGAGGTGAGACAGCTTTAATCGTCCCTGGTGGGTTACGCTCCAAGAAGCCTCCCATGCGTCCGCTATGAGCGGCTCCTATGTGCTTCTCGCCTTTTTCGTTCTTCTTTCTTCTACTACCCGCTCGCAGGCGGGAGCCCACTTAAATACCAACCCACCACCCAATCACATTATAGCAGGGTATACATTCTCATTGGCAGGCGTCATTCATGGCTAAGCATACATCATATCAGGAGGGGTTACAGCCGATGCGGAAACAGGATGTAGGCGCCATCTTGGCTCGCTTGAAGGGCGGGGTAATCTAGCTCAGGCTGTTGCTCCTACACACAGGCCTCCCTTCCTGGCTGCTAGGCATAGCAAACTTGCGGCTCCCTACATCTCCCCCTTTTTGTTTTTATATGCACAGAGCCTCCAGTGATGATGTGCTCCCGCGGATCGTCCGTCCGCAATTATTCTGTGGTCGCTTTGGGGGGACTGGTCTTGGCGACCAACCAGTATGCTCACTCATATAGAGGCCAGGTCTCACCCGCGGCCAACGGCGTGACGACCCCTGCGATGCTTTGTTCCGCATCTGTGCTTAATGAACTAAGAGGGAGAGGGACATCAGCATGCCCAGGCGAAAGCGTCTTAAGGGATCCATAGTTAGCCCCCCATGTGTATACCCTCAGAGAGCGCCTTGATCGGGGGCGGATCTCTATACGAGGGCTTCCCATTTTCTGGGGAGGGGATGATGGGAGAATCCCCTTGTAGAGCTTGCTCGGATGCCCGAGTCTACCTCCGCCCTACACTGTTGTGTCTATTTCTTCTCTCAGGGCAGCCATGATCATGCCTCGAGGACCCTCTTCAGGTTCCTCTTGTGCTAGCGCCAGCTAAGTTAGGGCCTGTGTTCTCTGCATGCTACGTATACGCGGTCCCAAACACTGTTTCCATAAGCAGGCTAAAATCAGAATTACTAAAATTAACGCTCCCCAGAGTAGCAGATTACTAGGGCTCAGCAATGTTTTTAGGGTGGACCAAGCTCCTGCAAATGAATCTGCCACATTTTTCAGCTCTATCTTTTTTAATACCTCGATATCTTTCTGTAATTGGGATGACATATTTAGGAATTGTTTGTTATATGAGCCATATACCCAATTTCTCCATTTAGCCAACTTATCTGTGATGTTACCCGAGGCATTGACACTATAAGGGGTGACACAGATTGGAAGATGGTTATACCGAGGGTCGCAGCCCGCACGGACTGCATCCCACACAGTTCCCAAGTCTACTGCAAGTGTGTCTA
>RJWM01048251.1:0-11527 GCA_004363535.1 Dasyprocta punctata
GGCAGCCCCGGAAGGACCTTAGCCAACAACAGGAAGCTTTGCCTTTTGTGATGTGTCTGATCTCCCTTGTGCCTTTCCCCCTTGTAAATGAGCAAGAAGGAAGCCTGGGGGGAGGGGAAGGTTGCGGGCGGCAGTGCAGTGAGGAGGGGGAAGGGGCTGGCTCCGGCCCACCTCTCAGGACCCCTGCTTGGGCCAGAAGCCCTGGAAGGAGAGCAGCTGCGTGTGAGAGGCAGGGAGGCGGTGCTGACTAGACTGGCCTGGGTGCTGAAGTAGCTGGAAGTGGCAGGAAGGCGGTGCCATCTACGTGCTGCAGAAGCCAGGGGAGCCGAGGAGGAAACAGCTGACAGAGCGGCTCCAGGCCATGGTGTGGGAAACACATACTTCTTCCTTCATCGTGGTCCACGAGGTCAGCCTGTGGAACTGCGCGTCTATGGTGGAGCTAGAGTTCAGTAATCTATGCCAACAGCTCTATGCTGGATTCAAGATAAAATGTTGAGCAAGACCAGCTGTCAACAAACTGGCCCAAAGGGCAAATCCACTCTGATGTCTGCCTTTGTACAATTCACAATATAGCAATAATTTTTACATTTTTACATGGTTTGAAAATTGGGGAGTTTTCTGATATTTGAAAGTTACCTAAATGTCTCACTTTAATCTCTACATATACAAGCTTCAGGCATTTGTGTATCTGTTTTCTCTGGCTACTTTTCCTGCTGCAAATGCAGAATTTGATCAGTTGGCTAGATGCCACATACCAGCAAAGCCTGACATTTTTACCACCAGAAAAGTTCGTTGACCCTTACTGATGACCAGGGTATCTGAGGCTAAAGGAATTCAGTCTAGCAAGGGGATATGTCATAAAGAAGATTCAATTCGACAACAAAGTGTAATGTGTTTTGGAAATCTTTTGGCTGTAATGTTAGATATTTTTTGAGTTCTTAGAGAGCATCTGACTTTATATTTTATTGAAAGCTAAGGGTCTACCAATTTTACCATTGAATGGAATTAAGTAATATGTATGAAGTACTTTGAAGCATATAGGAAAAATGATGACTATGGTGCATTATTAATCTGCATGCAATTTCCATTGCACTGTCCTCCAGTCGTAAAAGTCAGAATAGGTTATGTAATTTGCAGGGCCCAGTGCAAAATGAAAATGGAGGGCTCCTTGTTCCAAAGCAAGTAAGAATTCAAGATTATAATAGCAGAGCGTTAAGCCAAGGATAGAGCTCTCTTAAGGGTACAGGCTTGTGTGACTGCACAGGTATCATGGACAAATGCTTAGCCTAGATAGAAATTATAGGAAGACAAACTAAATGTGACAGAAGGCAATTGCCTGAAAGTTATTATTTAAAATTTTTTGAGGTTGGGTTTTGCCATGCTTCCTTGGCTGGCCCCAAAGTCCTGGGGCTAAGTTACCTTCTTATCTCAACTACCCAGAAGCCACTATACCTAGCTGCAAATCTTAGTATACAGTGGTTTTATTGTTTAGTGGTTTTGCTTAAAAGTAGAAATCAAGATGGATAAAAATATCTTAGTTCATGGAAGACTCTGATTTTTATTTTATTTTATTTGTTTTTTGGAGACAGGGTCTTGTTATGTAGTCCAGGCTGGCCTTGAACTCACAGTGACCCTCCTGCCCCAGCCTGCTGAGTGCTGGGATTACAGGCATGCACCACCATGCCTGGTTACAGAAGGCTCTGATTTTTGTAGGTCATGCTACTTAAGGTTTTCTCCAGATCTAGATGAAAGATGGCAACAACGTGTTTTTAACTACTTACAATAAGATAATGGCATGTCCAAACTGTGATCCAACTTTTTAGTCATCCTTTTCGCATGTAAAACACACGATATAGAGCCAGGCGTGGTGGTGCATGCCTTTAATCCCAGCACTCGGGAGGCTGAGGCAGGAGGATCATTGTGAGTTTGAGACCAGCCTGGGCTACAAAGTGAGTTCAAGGCCAGCCTGAACTGCGTATCGAGACCCTGTTTCAAAAAATAGGGCCAAGGATTTAGCTCAGTGGCATAAGCACCTGCCTGGCAGGCACGAGGTTATGTGTTTGATCACCGGTACCAAACCCCCCCAAAACCAAAAAACCCCACAATATACTTAATGTATATAAGTGACATAATTTCCTTTATTTTAAAATATTTTTAATAGCTGGGCGTGGTGGCACACGCCTTTAATCCCAGCACTTGGGAGGCTGAGGTAGGAGGAGCGTTGTGAGTTCGAGGCCAGCTTGGGCTACAACGCGAGCGCAAGGCCGGCCTGAGCTACATTGTGCGACCCTGCTTCAAAAAAACCAGGGCCCGGAGTTTGGCTTAGTGACTTAAGTGCCTGCCCTGGCAGGTGCAAGGTTGTGAGTTCAATCCCAAGTGCTGAAAAAAAAAAATTTTAGTGATACTAAAGAAAAAAGAGCTCCCCAATTAAATAAAACATGGGTTACAGGTTAGACACACAATGCTGGGGATAGAACCCACATTGCCTCCATATGCCATACCATTGAGTCACACCTTCACTCCTGTCAAAAGTAATTTCTACAGAAGCTATTTAATCTATTTCCCAGGAAAATTGGGAAATTTACCCAGTTTACTTATATATTAGCTTTTAGATAATTTGCCACCTTCAGCAAGAGAGACAGAAGTGTAATGCAGGCATGCTATTCTCTTTCTGAGTCAAGGTAGTTTAGGACATATAATGGATTTCTTCTGCTTAACTATTCAAGGATGAATCTTGTGATCTTTAAAGAACAGCATGCTCTTCTATCCACTGTAAGTTAAGGAGATTAACAGTCTTGTTCTTGTAAAAAAGAAGACATTTAGTCAATCTGATTTCCACAACAAGAGCATGATTCTTACCACCCCTTGGTTACAGTTGGCATTGTCTGGCTCTGTTGATAAGAAATGGTAGTGGAGCCAATACTTACAGCACTACCTTCAGATTGGGGTTTTTCACACTTGAAGGGGAGGAAACATGTTTATTTCTTTTTAGAGATGTGCTAAAAAGCCACTTGTAAATGTGTTAATGTAATTTACTAATAAAAGCAATGAATCAAAGCAGTTGCTGAGGTGAATTAATCAGACCATCTATATTTAACATTTTAAAAAGTGCAGATTTTGCAATTAGTTGTACTAATGCTAATGGCATTATAGGTTGTTACATCAAAACATACTTTTAAAAATATTGTTAGCTCAGAGCTGGGCATGGTGGTGCATGCCTGTAATCCCAGCACTTGGAAGGCTGAGGCAGGAGAATTGCTGCAAGTTCGAGACCTGCCTAGGCTACAAAGTGAGCTCAAGGCCAGCCTGAACTGCATAGCAAGACCTTGGTTCAAAGACACCCCCAAACTCCCCCAAAAAAGATATTGTTAGTTCAATGAGTACTTGTTGGTTGATTAGTTTTCCATTTTGTGCAAGTCTTGGGGACATTTGGTGTAGTCACACTTGGAAGAAAGACCATGGAGAAGTTACTAGTTGTATACAATTGGAAGGAGCTGATATCTGTTTATTCCTTGATAAATTGCTGAACTCTGAACAATTATTATTTATGTTACTTCATTTTAGCACCAACTTTTCCTCCTCACATGTGCACTCCCTTTGGACTACCACCGTCTACAGTATTTGAGGATTCTTCTTTCATTCTTTGTGTTATAACATGTCAGTCTGGGTAGGGAATATTTCAAGAAATAATCTCTTGTTTTCTTTTTCTCACTTATTTCTAATTGCTGCCCCTAAAAAATTGAGTTTCTCATAGGGTCTTTCAGAGAAAAATTCCAGAAATAGTAGCAGCTGTTAATGTTCACTAAGCCATTCTATTAATCCACCCATCCATCCATTCATGCATCCATTATTTTACAATCACTGAGGGCCCACATGGAACTCTTCAGGAGTACAGGAACTCATAGCAGAGGACAGACTTAGGCCCTGTCCTCATGTCCCAAGGCCAGAGGAGTCTGCTGTGTTGCAGATGGCCAAACTAGTAGTCTCCTTGGTGATTTTGCAGTTGACAAAATTAAAAAGAGTGGCATTTTCTTGTACACTATGAATTCCAAATCAGGGCAGGGATTAAAGACCCTCTTGATGAAGACTTTGAACAAGCCATGTGAAGTGTAGAAGCTCTTTGTTGTCCCCATGTCCTGGGTCTGTTCTCAGGTAGAGCATGAAACTATGCACATTTGTCATCTTGCGAATTATAGGGCCTTACTTTATTGTTAATGTTCTAGTGGGCTTAAGACACTGACCTTGGTCTTCAAGGTTCTTCACATTTAAATCCTTGTACCTGTGGCTAGGAGAAGGTTCACAGAATTTAAATGCCCCTTTAGTAGCAACTTCCTAAACATCCTGTGTTGGTCAGATTTTCTGTTGCTGGGACAAAATACCTAACACCTACAATGCAAAGCAGGAGAGGTTTACTTTGGCTGATGGTTTCAGACCATGGTCGGTTGACTCCAAGGCAGAGCATCATTTCAGGAAGTCAGGGCAGAGGAAAGCTGTTCAATTCGTGGCATCCAAGAAGCAAAAAGACGAAGGGGTTGGGGACCGAATATAGTCCTCAAGGTCACACCCCATCACCTACATCCTCCAACTAAGCCCCGCTGTCTAATACCCCATTCAGTTCTGAACCCATCAATGGATTAACCCAATGATGAGGTTAGTGCCCTCACAATCCAATCACTCCTCCAGAAGCCTCTTAATTCAGTCAAGTTGATCATTAAGATTTATGGGCATACCTCCTTACTTATATTGTCTCATCCAGGTTAGGTCTTACTAAAACACTTGTGAGTGAATGAAGCACGCTTAACTTCTTTAACCACTGGCCTATGTATAGTGGACACAAGAAAACACTGCCCCCTACTCATGCGCTTCATCACATTCACCTTTTTTTTTTTTTTTTTTTTTTTTTTTTGCGGCACCGGGGATCGAACTCACAGCCTCACACCTGCCAGACAGGCGCTTAAGCCACTGAGTCAAACTTCCAGCCCTAGTTTTTTTGAGGCAGGGTTGCACTATGTAGTTCAGGCCGGCCTTGTGCTCACGTTGTAGCCCAAGTGGCCCTCAAACTCACAGTGCTCCTCCTACCTCAGCCTCCCAAGTGCTGGGATTAAAGGCATGCGCCACCATGCCTGGCTCCACATTTACCTTTGTATCATGGGAGGATGTCAATTCTTCTGTTGAATGTGACATGTAAAGGCCACAGGAATAACTCTCTATTGCCTGTGTCTTTTTTTTTTTTTTTAACATTTTGGATAATTACTAAGACCATTCTTATAATGTCTGGATGTTTATATCTTGGATTTGAACCACACCTCATTATTTTCACAGCACAGTTCTGTCTGTTATGTAATCATCAGTGAAGCCAGTCAGAACTGGTACTTTGTCCATTCATCACTTTATGTCATACCCATAGTTTACTTCACATTGCCCAGGCAACTTTTTCAATAACTGCTTAGCTCTTGCTAAAATCTATCTAAAGATCTGCTTACAGATACATACATTTATATACATATGTTTTCACTTGAAATAATTTTAGATTTAAAAAGAATTGCAGAGATATTGTTAGGTTCTGTGTAACAGTGGTTCTCAACCTGAGGCCCTGACTCCAGCCCACGGCTTTTGGAACTATCTAGAGGCACTGTTGGGTTTCAGCATGTGGCTAGGCAGGCAGCGCCTTAGTAAGTAGAGACCAGGGAGACTGTTTAACCTCCTATGAAGCACAAGGTGGGTCTTACAACAATGAGGCAGGCCCAAATGTCAATAGTGCCAAGATTGGGAAATCCTGCTCTGTATCTCTAATCCAGCCCTATACGGTGCTGTTCTCTAACCACAATGTAATCATCAAAACTAAGAAATGGTGCTAATAAAACTAAGAATAAAAACAACACTGAGAGCTGGGCATGGTGGCGCACGCCTTTAATCCCAGCACTCGGGAGGTTGAGGTAAGAGGAGCGTTGTGAGTTCGAGGCCGACTTGGGCTACAACGCGAGTGCAAGGCTGGTCTGAGCTACACCGTGCGACCCTGCCTCAAAAAACCAGGGCTGGGAGTTTGGCTCAGTGGCTTAAGTACCTGCCCTGGCAGATGCGAGGTTATGAGTTCAATTCCTGGTGCTGCAAAAAAAAAAAAAAAAAAAAAAAAAAAAGCACTGAGATTCCATCTCACTAAAGAAAGAATGGCCAAGACCAAGAAATCAACCAAAAACAAACACTGGTATGGCTGTGGGAAAAAAGGAACCCTTCTCCACTGTTGGTGGGATTGTAGTCTAGTGCAACCACTGTGGAAATCAGTATGGAGATCCCTCAAAGAGCTAGGATTTGAGGTCCCATTTGACCCAGCTCTCCCACTTCTGGGCATCATCCCAGAAGAATTGAAAACATCATAACACAGTGATATATGTGCACCCATGTTTATAGCAGCACAATCTGTAATAGCCAAATCTTAGAAACAACCCAAATGCCCATCAACTGAGGAATTAATAAAAAAGACATGGTATTTTTATACAACGGAGTACTACTCACCTATAAAGAAGGTTCATATCAAGGGTTTTACAGGTAAATGGATGAGATTTGAAACCATACTCATAAGTGAAATAAATCAGATTCACATGAGTACATACCATATTGTCTCCCTAGTGTAAGAAACTGAAAGGGTAAATAAGATCCAAAATCTATAACAGATACTGTGAAAGGGTAAGAAACTGCTTAAAGGGGAAAAATAACTGGGATAGGGGAAAGGAGAAAAGAAGGAAAGGAAAAGGAAAAAGATAGAAATTTGTTTATATATACATAGAATAGCTAAGATGATTATATTACTAATTCTATTAGTTCTTGGAAAAGAACAGTTAATATATGATTAGATCAATTTTGCATGTCCATATTTGGTTAAATTCCTATCATCTTGTTTTGAAAGCCTATATTTTTTTTTTTGTTCTTGTAGTTGTTTGTATGTCTCTGTCTCTCTCTCTCTTTTTTTTTTTTTTTTTTTTTTTTTTTTTTTTTTTTTTTTTTTTTTTTTTTTTTTTTTTTTTTTTTTTTTTTGTTATTCTTTTCTGTGTTTTTTTCCTCTTTAAAATAAATCTTTTTTTTTTGCGGCACCGGGGTTTGAACTCACAACCTCACACCTGTCAGATAGGCCCTTAAGTCACTGAGCCAAACTCCCAGCCCTGTTGTTTTGGGGGCAGGTTTGCACTGTGTAGGTCAGGCCGGCTTTGCGCTCCCATTGTAGCCCAAGCGGACCTCAAACTCACAACGCTCCTCCTACCTCAGCCTCCCGAGTGCTGGGATTAAAGGCATGCGCCACCACGCCCAGCTTAAAATAAAAAAAAATTTAAAAAACTAAGAATAATATTTGGAGAAATGCAGCTGAGTAAACTCAAGACTTTATTTAGAATTCCCCAGTTTTTCTTTTAATGTTTTTTTTCCCTTCTGTGCCAGGATTTATTTCTCCTTAGTCTCCCCCACTTTGTGACAATTTCTCATTCTTTCTTTGTTGTTCATGACTTTGATGCTTCTAAAGAGGGTGTTTGGTAAAAGTCATTAATTTGCTATTATGTGATCTTTCCTCATAATTGAGCCAGAGGACAGGGATTTTGGAGGTAGGAGATGAGAGGCAAAATGCCCTTTTCAGCATAGGGTGCCAGGTATGCACAATACCCACAAGAAATCACTGTCCATTCACCTTGGTCCCTTGCACCTAGAGGCATCTGCTAAGTTTCCTTTTCCGAAGCCTGTCAGTTAGGGCCAGGGATTTAGCTCAGTGGCCTAAGCGCCTACCTGACAGGTGTGAGGTTATGAGTTTGATTCCCTGTACAAAAAACAAAAAACAAACAAACAAACAAAACAACAACAACAACAACGACAAAAAACGGTCTGTCAGTTAGAAGAGACTCTCTAGCCTTTCATTCCTAAAGGGACAAGTGCTGTATTGTTATACTATTATATTTTAATTCAAATGGATAGCATTAATTGACAACTGAAATATAAGTGTGAAAAGAAGCTATGGGATTCATGTCCACAAAAACGTATATCAAATAAGCAGGACAGTGTCTCAAAGAACTAATTATTTTGCAAACTAAAGCTAGTCAAAGAATAAAAATTTCTAAAGGGAAAATAATAATCAAGAAGGTAATACAAAGCCCAAATGAATGAATCTATCAGTGAGTACCAGCTCTTGCTTAGTATATATATGCATACTAAGTATATAATTTGGGGCAAGAAGTAGGCAAATAGGTTCTGAAAAAAAGTGTTAATGATGTAGAAGTCTTTCTCACCTGGGCATGGTACTGACATCACCCAGGGAATATGCAGAATACGTGTATGTGGGGCACAGATGACTGAAGAGTACTGCAGCAGTTAGACGGTGGGGATTAGAGATAAATAATGTGGTCCAAGGCTCAGGACTGTCTCAAATAACAAGTGATACTCCACCCGACTGTCAAAAGTATGTCTACTGAGGTGGCCCAAATATCTTTTTGTTGTTGTTGGTGGTGGTGGTGGTAGCACTGGGGATTGAACCAAGTCAGGGCTGTCACACTGAGTTACACCTCCAGCCTCTTTTACTTTTTATTTTGAACATGGTCTCCTAAATTGGCCAGGCCGCCGGGCGTGGTGGTGCACGCCTTTCATCCCAGCACTCTGGGGGCTGAGGTAGGTGGAGCGTTGTGAGTTCGAGGCCAGCTTGGGCTACCACCTGAGCGCAAGGTCAGCCTGAACTACAATAGTGTGATCCTGCCTCAAAAAACTAGGGCTGGGAGTTTGGCTCAGTGGCTTAAGTGCCTGCCTGGCAGGCGCGAGGTTGTGAGTTTGACCCCGGTACCACACACACACAAAAACAAATAAATAAATTGACCAGGCTAGGCTTGAACTTTAGATTCTCCTGTATCAGCTTCCCAGAGTGCTGGGATTACAGGTGTGCAGCACTATGCTGGCTCA
Source organism: Dasyprocta punctata (assembly GCA_004363535.1). Lineage (NCBI taxonomy): Eukaryota > Metazoa > Chordata > Mammalia > Rodentia > Dasyproctidae > Dasyprocta > Dasyprocta punctata. The sequence goes on from RJWM01048251.1 coordinate 8,926, forward strand.
AGACCATACCCCATTTACACCATTTACACTGCAGTGCTCTATCTCTATGTGGGTGAGTATAACATTTCAAACAAAAACCTGACTTTTAGAAATTCAATCCAAGTCCGCCTCCTGCTTTTTCCCCAGTGCTGGGGGTGGAATCCAGCAGGCCCTTGCAGATGTTACCCAAGTACTTTACAAATGAACTACATTGACTGCCCTAGGATTTTTTTGGTGGTGGATATTTGACACAAACTGTCTCCATTGAAATGGCAAGGCTTACTACTATTTTCAGCAAAATTTTAAATCTTTCAAGAATTTAGGTAACAAGCTTTCACTTTACTTGCCAGGATGCTATATTAAAGTTTGAGTTGCCATGCAATGCAAACATTGAATAGATTTAAAGAACTTGAATGCATAAAGAGGGGATGGTGTAGAGGCCCATGGTGACAGAGATTTGGCAGCACAGATGTATGGATGGAATTGTCTTAGTACTTCACCACTTACACGGCAGGCAAGCTCTGCCACTGAGGCACACCCGGAGCCCAGCTTGCTTTCTCTTGTAGAACACCTGGGATCCCTCTTGACTACACCTAGATATCTATTTATAGTGGTACCTCGGTTAATGAACTTAATTCTTTCCACAATTCTGGTCACAAACCAAATTGGTTGGGAAACCAATCAAATTTCCCCACAAGGTCAACATTGAACCTAACCGTTGAATTTGATTTGGTTTTGTCCAATTCAGTTTGGGATCAGAATCATGGAAAATGGAATATAGCTCACCGGCAAAACCTCCTGCTTGGCAAGTGTAAGGCCCTGAGTTCAATTCCCGGTGCAAAAAAAAAAAAAAAAAAAAAAAAAATCATGGAAAGAATTAAGTTTGAACACCAAGATATCACTTTATCTACTTATCTTTTGTCTCCACCATGCTGCTGCCGCCCCTGCATCCTCGAAAGCAAGTTCCAGGAGAAGGAACTTTGCATGATTATTGCTGTATTATCTCTCAATGAGGAATACCATGGAATTCATGTTTGAACCATATGTAGGGGCCTTAGATGGGTTAAAACAACACAGGCAAGCTGGGCATGGTGGCACACGCCTTTAATTTCAGCACGCGAGAGGCTGAGGCAAAAAGATCTTTGTGAGTTCGAGACCAGTCTGGGCTACAAAGTGAATTCAAGGCCAGGCTGAACTACATAGTGAGACCCTGTCTCAAAAAAACAGAGCCAGGGATTTAGCTCAGTGGCCTAAGTGGCAGGCATGAGATTGTGAGTTCAATCCTTGGTACAAAAAAAAAAAAAAAAAAAAAAAACAAAAAAAAACCCACAGGCAAAGTGTCCAAATAAGTTCCTCTACTATGCCAGAAATACTATTTTTTTTTTTGGCATCAGAGATCGAACCCACAACTTCACACCTGCCAGACAGGCGCTTAAACCATTGAACCAAACTCCCCGCCCTGGTTTTTTGAGGCAGGGTTGCACTGTGTACCTCAGGCCGGCCTTGCGCTTGCCTTGTAGCCCAAGATGGCCTTGAACTCATAATGCTCAGCCTACCTCAGCCTTCCGATGGCTGGGATTAAAGGCGAGTGCCACCACGCCTGTCAGGAATACTATTTTGTATTTCTTTCTTTTTATTTTTTTGTTACCGGGGATTGAACTCAGCACCTCACACCTGCCAGGCAGCCACTTACAACACTGAGCTAAATTCCCAGCCCTATCTTTTGAGACAGGGTCTCACTATGCAGTTCAAGCTGGCCTTGAACTCACTTTGTAGCCCAGTGTGGTCTCAAACTTGCAACGATCCTCCTGCCTCAGCCTCCCGAGTGCTGGGATTACAGGCGTAAGCCACCATGCCTGGCTAGTATTTCTTTTTATATAATGTATATAATGAAATAAATTATATTAAACAATACAGAATATGTATTATCAGTTAATATTTCAAAATTATTTTATTATTTATATTTAATTTATAAAGAGTAACTACACTAAATGTTTATATATAAAATATGAACATGAACTAAATACCACTATTAAATAATTAAACTATATATAATTGTGCAAATGGCATTGTGCTACACTTACTATTGTTTATTTGGAAATGTGTGGTTTGATTAAGTGTGTGTGTGGTGCTGGGGGTGGAACCTAGGGTTTCACCCCTGCTAGGCAAGTGCTATAAAACTGAACTACACACACACACAGCAGCACATGAAGTTTCTTTTTGAGATTTAACTTTGATTTTTCTTTTTTTAAAACATAGATCTAGTTCAGTGGTTTTTTTTTTACCAGGGTGTCATTTTGCACTTTTAGGGTATTTACCAACGCCTGGGGAGGCTGCCGGTTGTGACAACAGCAGGCGCACTCCCAGCACCTACCAGCGAGAGGCCTGGGCTGCTGCTTCAACCCTCCCAGACACAACCCAGTCCCCAACCACAAAGAATGCTCAGGCCCCACATGGCAAGAGTGCCAAGGTGGAGAAGCCACGGGGTAGAGCCTTCCAAAGAAAGAAAACGACCATGTCCAGGATGCTAAAACTCTGCTTTTACTAGTACATAAAACAAGAAGAAACATTTCAGTAGAGCAACCGGGCAAGGGTGGGCCGGCGGGGGCGGGACGAAGCGGGC
>RJWM01048252.1:0-11534 GCA_004363535.1 Dasyprocta punctata
TTTTTTTTTTTTTTTTTTTTTTTTTTTTTTTTTTTTTTTTTTTTTTTTTTTTTTTTTTTTGTGGTACCAGGACTCAAACTTAGGACCTCATGCTTGCTGGGCAGGTGCTGTGCCACTGAGCTACATCCCCAGCCTCAACCCAGTGTTTGCCATGTGAGGTTGACCTGTCATCATTTCTGCTCAACAGGACAGTGAGGAAGTGACAGCATCCAATGATTTTGCTTTTGGAACTAATATATATATATTTGTATATAATATACAATTATATATTATGTATTATAAATAATTTTTCTTGTAAATACATAACCACCTGTTAGTTTTCTAAACACGAACTTGAGCAGCCTCTCTCTTCCTGGCCCTCTCTGTGTGCTGCTCCAAGGTTGGAATGACTGTGCTCACTTTCTTTGATCATCAGGAAAGAGAATTCCTTTCTGGTTGAGCTCACATCTATCCCAGATGTAATTTTCTTACATCCACCAAAATTTAACCAGAGTCTTCCCTACTTATACTGTCATAAAAACCAACTTTGGGACCTGTTATGGTTGATACATTGTGTCAACTTGAGAAGTTTAGAAATTTAACTGAGCAATTCAGCAGGGAGCCAGGGTTGTGCTTTGTAAATATCCTCATCCTGTGCAAAGGAGGGCTAGGAGATTTTGTGAGTGTTACATCTGCTCTGGGGAGTGGGGGTGGGTGGCCTGTGTATGATATAAAGGAAGAGAAGAGGCTTGTTTTCCCCCTTTTTGCTCTGGCTGCTGCTTTGAAGTGTTGTCCCAGTGCCATGCCAGCCTGCCTTGCAGCCAGCCGATTATGGACTGAATCCTCCATAAACTGTAAGATAAATAAATCTTTTCTTCCTTCATTTTGGGTGTCAGGTATTTTGTCCCAGCAATGAGACAAAAGTAAAAGTAACTAAGACAGGACACTAAATTTAGGCACAGAGCCAGGACATGTCTTAGGCCTTACTTCAATCTCTGGACTTGCATTGCTGTTCACTATCTGATGCTTTTATGAAGTGTTCTAAAACAGAAGCCACGCTGGACCAATATTTGCCTGTTTTTTCCCCATTAATATAAGTCTATCTCATATGCTGACACTATGCATGTTCATCTCTATTCTCAGACATGCACCTCGGCATCTTGCCAGGTTTCCTCTGAGTCACTTGCCCTAAGGGTCACATGCTATCTGCCAGATGTACACTGTTCTCTGTCACCTCCAGCACTGCTAGCAGAGTTCAAAACCACACCTGTGAAGCAATGAGATAAAGCGCATTCTAAAATGCAACTTGTGAATTGATTCTCATTTCTTTACGGTCACACCTTTAAATCTTAGAATTTAATTTCCAGAAAGACTCCTGGTGTTATCTTTATTAGTCAGGGAAAATTATATAATCTGCTATGTTTCCACTCTTCCCTTGGGTGCCAGGAAGCTTAAAGCTAAATTAACGTTCAACCATAATTAACACATCGACCAAGGAGACGGCTGTATGTGCTTTCTCTTCTCTCTACAGTGCTTTTCAGTTTTTTAACTTCTGATTTTATGTTTAGGTTTATTGTAAGTCACTTACAACCCAATTCTAAATGTGCAAGCTGTAATTATGAATAGACTTTTATAAAGAAAAAGAATTTTGAGTGAAAAGTAGTTTTCACAGGGTCATTTTCAGATTTCATTTTTAATGTGAAATGTTCTTTTGAAAGTAATAGATAGTCATATAACTGGCTTCTTTTGATTCATTGAGGGGAAAATTTTGTGCTAATAATTTTCTGGACAATGATTCATGTCTATATCTTATACTCTAAACAATGGCTGTGAATATAACAATACACAATGCGTTGATTTTTGTTACTCTTCTATTGGCCTGTTGTGAAAGTCTGTTTTACTGTAATCTCTTATTTTTCATGTGTTTAAAATAATAATAATAAAAAAATTTAAAATCTTAAAATTTTAAAACCTGGGAAAGTTGTGTTCTACACAAGACACTTTCTAAATCTTCAGGTCAGAGTTTACTGATGGCCACTAGATCTATGGTAAGTCCAAAATGTGACAGTATCTTTGGCCCATCTGAATAATCAAGGCTCCTTAGTTAGCACATAATCCAACAGATTCTGATATAACGTATTTCTTTGCTCTTCAGGAGCATGGGCAATGGCACTGAAGATCAGCAAGGATACATTTGAGTGTATGTTCCAGGTGAAATGCTGGCTGTACCCTGCCTGATTTTCTGATCCCCTTAAGACTCTGGTGCCAATATGTGAGTGAAGTTGAGGCTCACAGAGATTGCTAACATACTGGCCCCAAACTCATAGCATGTAGGAGGCCAAGAACAAGGGAGACTTGAACTCAGGTTGCCTGAAATGCAGCCCAGATTGTTTCTAAATCACCTTATGACATCTTCGTTACCTAGGAATATAGATTATCATATGTTTGATTCATGAGATGCTTCACTAGGTATCAGGGACTACTCTTTCATTTTCCTAACTTTTAAAGAAAGGATGCATGCCATTCTCTAACACATCATATCTTGAAGGAGGTGGAAATTTAAGTTATTCTTTTCTGTGTCTTTTATAGCACATTCATATTTCTGGGAAAATGTGCTAGTAATAGTTATAGACAGGATGGATTCTTTGTTGCCGTTTTGATTCACTGGGGTTTTTTTTCTTTCTTTTTTTGAGGTGCTGGTGATTGAGCCTCAAATATGCTAAGTATATGCTATACTGCTGAAGTACATCCTCTGCTCATTTAAGGTCTTAAAAAAAAACATAATTGAGAGTGTGCCTTTCTTTTCAAAATTTTTGGGCTTCCTGCACTGGTTGTGCTCTGACTGTAACACTTGCATTCAATTCTAAAGTATCTTCATGTAATTTTGCTGTCTAGAAGTCTAGTTCTGCTAGCTTTAAGTTGGATCTCTTTCCACTAAGAACAAGCAAAAAAATCAGGATATGACAAAATTATTCCTCTGTGGCAACCCTCATCTACGGTTTCAAAATGAATGATTGATAACCAGAATTTGAAATAAGTCATATTAATGGTAGCTTTCCTGGACCTTCTTTAGAAACCTTATTTATTTCTCTGCTGCCCTGAACAATAGATGGGAGAAGACTGGACTGCATGCCTCCAAAAGTACCTCGAAAGTGGGGTCATCTGTGTGACTCATAGGCCAATGCATTTCTAACCCCAGAGAAGTCTCGAGGTCCTGCAAGAGTTCATAGCACAACTGGATCATACCGCAGAGGAAGGGCAGAGGGAGTGGAACTCTTGCTTTATTGCCTGTGACACTTTATAGTGGTTGGCAGGATCTGCCTTTAACTGGGAATGTGGCCCATCCTGGACATGACACACAGTGAAGGCAGAGCAAAATCAAACGACATCTTATGACTCAGTGTTGCTGGTTCGGCATATTTTGCTTTCATGAAAGAGCATCTTACACCTTGATGAATGTTTTTTAGTGTCTTTGCATCTTCCCAGTAAGCCTATTTTATTACTGAGGGGTGAGAGGGAATCTTTTCTCTGGAAAATCTGAAGCTGAATTACCACAAAACAACAGCCTTTCATCAGTCTTTGGAGAAATAAACAACTGCTCCCTGCAGTTGGCCCATGCTGTTCTCTCCTAATGTAAGAAATTTATGGCAGTTCTGATGCAAGAGTTGGCAGGTTGGTTTTGCTTCTGCAGGAAGGGAGAGGCTAATCCATATAGCATCTTTGTGTTGATTAAACATTCCAAGATGGACCAAGTGAGAGATTGAGTTTATGTGTTGGGGGAATTTCTATGAGGCAAGAGCAGAAGTCAGCAAAAGAAAAGTAAGTGAAAATTGGCTTTTCATTTGATCATCAGATTCTCATGCATATGACTTCTGATGTCTAATACAAGGTTCCCCCAAAACTTCTGTTCTCTACTTTTTTTTTTAACAGAGAAAGATAGTCACCCCTTCTTGGATTAAGATGCCACAAGAATACTACAAGTAAATTTTTCCATCATAGATGCCTTTATAACTTAGCTCCATGTTCAAAGAGAACTAATTAAGTCATACTCATTCAACTCTTTCAGTGTGCAGGACATTAACTTCTGGGAATTACCTAGACACTGGCTTCATGGTGTTCACAATGTACAATGACTATCAGTTACCTAGGGTTGACATAACAAATTACTTAAAACCTCCTAGCTTAAAACAACAGAAATGTACTCTTTCATAGTTCCGGAGGCCAGTGGTCCAGCAGCACTTCGTTGGCAAAGACTGCAGGGGACACTGTTCTTGTTGACTCTTTCAACTTACAGTGACTGTGGCATTCCCAATCCTGTAGTTTCATTATTCCAACCTTTGCCTCCAGTCGCATTGCCTCCTCCTCCTGGCTGTCTGCCTTTTCAAGGGACACTTGTCATGGAGTTAGGGCCCATGTGAATGAGATTATTTCCTGTTAGGATCCTTCACTAAACTGCATCTACAAAGACCATTCTTTGGTGAATAAATTCATGGTCACAGGTTCTGAGGATGAGAAGATGGACATGTCTTTTGGGGAGGGGCACGCTCCAATCCACCGTAGTGACCATTGTGTCACTAAGATCAACTGAAATGTGGCTTTAAGCAATTCCTTGATTGGCAATGTCTCTACTTATTGCAAGGGTCAGATAACCAGAGAGTTGGGCAGACTTTCAGGTTGAGCACAACCAGGAGGTAGAACTTGGGTGTGACACTACAGTGACAGATGTACCTTTCACATTGGTAGTGACAGTGTTAGGGACATGCAGGAAGCTGGGGCACCAACTGAAGTCCCAAATCACGAAGGAGTAGGGTGAGAGTACACCACTGAAGTTTGTCTCATAACGCAAAGCTTGTCTCGTAATGGGAAAGAATATACTTGTTGAAAAGAGATTTGATTTTGTTAAAATAAACATCAATTTCCCAATTCAATTATCAAGTTGGCAGGATTCCATATCCCACCACACAGTACATATTAAAATATTTTTAGGTACCTCACGCATATTTAATGAGATGGCACAAACCCAAGTGTCCCTGCAGAGCCAGATCTCCCTGGTGCAAGCAGATAACTCATTTGCCAACTCAGGGATTATGTCAAATGCCAACCAGTATTAAAGCGGTAGAGCAAGACAAGGATATGCAGATGTCTTTCTCTCCAGTGGACATTCCACCAAATGATCTTGGTTATAGTCAGATGGTCTTGGAACATGTTACTTAAACTATTCTAGTTTCTGGGAAAGTGGTCCAGGTTGGGCCGAATTTGGGTTCTTTGGTGTAAAAACTGTGTGAATTTATGCAAAACCACTTCACGGGGTTATTGTATTGCATGCAAGCCATGTAGCTCCACTGGGAGGGTCTTCCCCTTCAATACCCACAGCAGTGTCTGTGACTGGTAGGGTATAGGGTGAGGTGGGGCAGGAGGCGGGCATATAGGACTTAGGGTCCAGGTAGGGCTGGGGAGCGCAAAGAAGGCACAACAATGTCTCAGAGACAGATGGAATTGGGAGGCTCCCAGTAAACTCATGCTAAAGAAAATGCAGTGTGGCCAACTGAACCCAATCATGGAGTTTGTGGGTCCCACAGTTAATCTGGCCTGCATGAGATCCAGGGAGGAAGTGACTCTGGATAAAAGAAAGGCTTCCTAAGCCTGGGAAACATTGAAGCCCAGGCTGAATTGAACTCAAGTGGAAAAGATGATTTCCTGAAGTAGTTGATAGAAAAAAATGGAGGTAGGACAGAGCCTTGTCAATGGTGGAGATGGACTATCAGCCAGGGGTTCCTTTCAGAGCAGTAATGGCAGAAGAGGAGAGGGGAGGAGTAACTCATGAAGTAAAATATGCAACAAAACCCCCTTTTTATGAGCATTTTAAAAAAAGAAACACCTCTCAGTCACCATACTTGTAGAAAGTGGGGGAATATCCCACCACAATTTAAGTAAAGACCTATCACTTAGGAAAACTGTATTGTATATATTAGTGTGATCTCATATTTACCCACATTCTGATTATCTCCAGATGCCTTGTAAAGTCCATTTAACAGGCATTTCAAAATAATGCTCCTAACTCTGAACAGATAAATTATAAACATCCTTGATGCAAACTGGACTAGTTGAAAATGTGCAGCAAAACAAAACAAGACTTGCCCTTAAGAGTTTAAGGCAATGAAATTATTTGAAAAACCATGATATATAAAATAGTGAGAAAAAAGTAAATTGAGCTTTTCTTTAACCTAATGAAGTTCTGCATCTCTATTTATTTTTAAATATGCTTGCCTCAAAGAAGAGTTTTTAATTAACTTAATTTTAACTCAATTACCATGTTATTAAAAATAAGCTTCACAGCTTTTAAGTTCCAAATAAAATTTCATCAATATATTAAGCTTGATATCATCCATCAATTTAGCTACAAAAGAATCTTAACATAAATTGTTGGAAAGTTTACTCCTGGGAAAAATGAAACCCTTGCTGCTGTGAATTTCTTACCAGTCATAAAGTAAACACAGGAATGTGTATACCCTAAAATCAAGACCAAAGACTATGCACCCCAATAATATGAGTGTTGGCTGTTTCGAAAAATAAATTGTTGCAAAAATTAGATTGTATTAAATTCACAACTTTGAATTTTCTAAAACCAGTGAAATATTTACTTTAAGCATGTAAATTTTATGGTGTGTGAATTATATCCCAATAAAGCTATTGTTAAAAAAGGAAACTGAAGTCCTAATTTAAAACTAGACAATGTTATTAAGTACCTACAGTGCATACAGTCATTATTAAAAACTCAATTGTTTTGAATTACTAACCATCAAAAAAATAAAAAAGCTCATACTAACTCCATAGAAGTTTATGTAGCATCCAAAGGACCTTTACAGAAGGACTCACTTTTCTATTTGCTTGTTAATTCTAATGTGACCTTGGACATTTGGGTTTCCAGCCCTATGATGTTAAATTATTTTTGTGAGGATTAGAAGGTTTCAAAGGATAATGCTTAGTTAACTAGGATCCCTTGAATCAAAGCATATGCATGAATTTCATTTATGTTTTGTGCTGTCACACTGAGAATTTTAGAACTTTGAGATTATTTCATTAGTTACCTTACAGTGGTTAAAATACCAAGATGCTGTCAGTATTTTGACTTAAGTGAGTCAAAGGAATTCAAAGCTTTCTTTGTGTAAATGAACACTCAACAGGAATTTGTATTTACATTCATTCCCTTGGTTGAAAGTTACTACTCTCACAGTGGTATGTACACTGTATGTTCTGGAAGCACATTTCTTAGGCATAAGTGTGCAGGTACCCTAAATTTGGAGATAAGGTTTTCTCATACAATTTAGTGAACACCTACTATGTGTGTCTTGACACTATGCTAAAACGTTCCTATAAATTCATTCTTTTTTTTTTTTTTTTAAACCAGGGATCTAACTTACAACCTTACACTTGCCAGGCAGGCCCTTGTACCACTGAACTATATCCCTGGTCCCACATTCATTCTTTTTAAATCTTTGCAGCTTCTTTTTTCAAATTCTTGTCCCTGAGAAGTCCTCTCTTTCCCAACTTCAAATTTGTGTGAAACTAGGTTGTTTTTATACATTTCAAACAAAACACCAAAATATCATTAGAAACTAACTACAGAAGCACACGGGGGAATCTGGCTGTTTTCTATTGAGGTAAATATTAAAGACAATTGCAAAATTGTGAAATAATGCCATTTGTCTCAGTAAGTTTGTTTGGGATATACAGTTATTGTTTCTAAGAAATATTTGTGTTAACATATAATATCTATATTATAATTTTTAGCAAACATTTTATCTTTTATTCAGCTTCTGATATGATCAGTATCAAGAAATATGATCCAAACCTAACAAAGCAAAAACTGTTTTGGGTTGCCCAAAAATGTGTTAGTATGCAAGAGATTTTTGAAATGAATAAACAAACAAATAAGCAATAGGTCAAAGGAGCAATTGCACATCAGAATATGGCGCCCCCATCGCAGATCTGATATTTCATAATTAGGCAGTGACAGAGCTGCCTAACCTCCCACCCTGCTGGCTCCTCTGTCATGTTGTGCCCTTAAATGGGGCTATTTGCAAGTAATGTTTCTCTTCCAACAGACACAATTGCTTTTTACTTCTTTCCCCACAGCAACCTGCTGCGGGGCAGATACAGACACTCTTCTGCCACGGGCACTCTCACTCATCTCCACTGTTTTCCTGGAGACCGCTGAAGACTTAGCTTCATTCTTAAGAAGGTAGAGAAAGCTCTGAAGGAAGTGAGATCATTGCCAGAGAAGCTGTGAACAGTTTAGTTCCAGAACCCTTTGCTTTCCACCTTCTCATGACATCCAGCGTTGCCTTCAACCCACTTAGGCTATTGGCTATCATGTTGGGAAAAGCAGAACTTTACAATCAGTCAACCTTATCTTTGAGTTTGTACTTTGCCACTTAATTCTTGCACCTTAGTTCCCCCACCGTTAAATGGAAAAACATTTTCCACAAGGTGAAAGGGCTGGGATGATTCTACAAGCTAACACTGTTAAAGCATTCGAAGCACAGTAAGCAAGGAGGAAATGGAGTAGCATTCTAGCTTCTTTTTTCTCTTGATTTGATCTCTTAATCTTGCTGAAATGCTCCTCTCCTTTCTCTTTTGATACATGATCAAAGGAGACCAGGGGAACTGTGAGATTTTGTAATTGTTGTTTGTGTGTAATTGTTGTTTTCCAGTCAGTCTCTCTCCTCTCCTTACGTATGAAGACTTTGTTGTTACTTTATTATCTGGAGGTGAATGCCCATTGGAATGCACAAGTTTGTCTGAAGCGGGCTGGATCTGACGTGTAGAGCACTATCCCTTCCTTCCCTTTACTCCTCTCTCTCACTGCCTTGGGTTTCAAGCAGGACCAGGAAGAGTGATTAATGAGTGATGTGTGGGAACATCACGTCACTTCTTTGGACCATCTTGATGCTGTTTCTTTCTATCTCTATTATCTCTTGTGAATGAACAGAAAATAAAATGAAAAAAAGAGCATACTGTTTCCATTTATTAGGAAATCTTCAAATTAGCTTCAGATTGCTAGTAAATAAAATATGAAACATATAAAATGTACAATATTCAACCTCTTGTGTTCTCTAAAAATGACACCTTTTACCTAATAATTATCAAACACAAACATCTTTAATAGACTAAGGAGAGACCAGCAACCGCCAGATAACTTCTCATGTTAGTGAATAAATTTTCAGGTTAGTCTCAAGGAAAATAATTCAGTAGAATGGAAGTGTCAGGATGAATGATGAAAGAACTGCATCCACCAAACAGAAATCATACCAGCAGAACCTCACTAATAGAATAGGCGGAGTTATATAAATAGTCATTTTTAAATAGGATACAGTTTAAGAGGGATTTCAATCATTCTAAAGGAGTCCAAGTCAAACAAGAAAGGGGGAAACAAAAACAAACAAGTAGCAGTGTCCTCCGTCTGATTGTGTGGACCTTGCAAAATTTAGTAAGACAAGAAGCCCTCCTGCTCTTGCATTTTCCCATTTATCAGCAAAAGTAGTGCTAATGGAAACTTCATTTGCGATAATCTCCTCTAGTCTTCACGATGCACTGGCAAAATATTTTAACTTTATCTCCTTCCTACTTCTTAACCTAACAGCTATTTAATTAAACAGCATTTAAGCAACTTAATCCACTTCAATGGGAAGTAAAGAGTTCTTGCTACCAGAAGAGATCATAGTGGAACTTCCATGGTGGAGGAAAGAATGATGCAATATGACTACATTTTGAAAATTCTGTATTCTACTAAGAATTTATAAGGCATTTTGCAAATCCTAACCAAATAGATCTCCCTTCCCCAAACTTTTCCATTTGAAAGATTTTCTGGAAAGATGGCCTTTTAAATATTAAATATGAGCCGGGCGTGGTGGCGCACGCCTTTAATCCCAGCACTCGGGAGGCTGAGGTAGGCGGAGCGTTGTGAGTTCGAGGCCGGCTTGGGCTACAATGCGGTGCAAGGCTGACCTGAGCTACATAGTGCGACCCTGCCTCAAAAAACCAGGGCCGGGAATTTGGCTCAGTGGCTTAAGCGCCTGCCCTGGCAGGCACGAGGTTGTGAGTTCAATCCCCGATGCTACAAAAAAAAAAAAAAAAAAAAAAAAAAAAATTAAATATGAAAGTCTATTATAGCAAGGCCTATTTATTCAATGAATTCCTTCTTTTTAGAAATTAAAAGTGTAGGAACTATGAAATTCATCCACTCCTATGAGTGAATTTAGCTACTTTCATAGATAAGAATTAAGCCATGAGCCACAGCAAAAGAGAGCAATTTCACCTCCTACAGGTAGATGATCACTTGAACTTACAGACAAAGGACTTGACAGTCACTTTTTAGAGATCTAAGATTTCTAAGAGGAGATCCATATTCTGGAAAATGCTAGCACAGCCAGGCTTTGTTGGCTCAATTACTTACACCAAGGTTATTCTTCCAAGCCTTTATCGGCATGGAAGTGAGCTACTATGAGTGATCAAGTGCAATTAATACATGCCAATTAACGATGCATTCTTTTCTTTCAACAGTCACAAGTGGAGATCCCAAGAGAACCTTATGTTAAGCCTGAGTTTGATTTTATTGTACAGCTCTTCTCCATTAATTAGAAAAACTCCTCAAGCATGTACTTGTCTGCTCCTGGCAGGTCAACATCTGGACCCTCCAGCTCACAGCGCTCCAAGTGTCTGTCCGTTTCAGAAAGTGATTCCGAGCTTCCACCAAGAATGATCAAGACAGATGCCCTGAAAACAAAGAAACAGTGGTTCTGAAGGGTGTCATTCAAGAGGCTTTGAATATGAAGCCCATTTTAGTAAGGATAGGCTAGGTTATACTGCAGAAAAGGTAACTTCAAACTTTCAGTGATGTAGCACAACAAAAAGTTATTTTTCATCCATCCTCAATCAGCAGTGAGTCAGGACAGCTCTCCTTTCATGCTGAATTAATCCCATGGCCGCTCCATGTCAACTTGTTTTCAAGATTATGAGTGCAGGTGAGAAGAGAACTTGAGAATCGAGCATCAGCAGTTAGATACTGCAGCCTGGAAGCCAGGAATGGCGGCTCTACCTACATCTCATTGGCCAAATGAGTCGCATACCATGCTAGACTGGAAGGGGACAGGAAGATGAGACCATGCCAAGTGCTCAGACAAAGAGAACTTGAAATATTGGAGAGCCACAGGAATAGTAAAAGCAAAATCTGAATCTATGAAACCTACATTTAAAGTCATAGGATAGAAAATTCTGGAACGAATCCATTACCAAAGAAGGAAACCTCCAAGATTGTCTGCCTCAACCAAATTTAAGCCCTTCTTTATTTTTTTTATTTTTTTTTTTTTTTGCGGCACTGGGGATTGAACTCACAACCTTGCGCTTGCCAGGGCAGGCGCTTAAGCCGCTGAGCCAAACTCCCCAGCCCTGGTTTTTTGAGGCAGGGTCGCACTGTGTAGCTCAGGCCGGCCTTGCGCTCGCGTTGTAGCCCAAGCTGGCCTCAAACTCACAACGCTCCACCTACCTCAGCCTCC
>RJWM01048253.1:0-11562 GCA_004363535.1 Dasyprocta punctata
TCATTAATCCAGTCTAAAATTAGATCCCTGATTCTTCCCACCTGTCTCACATGGCCTTAAATACCCAATCACACTTTGCAAAATTATATAAAGCATTTGCTTCATTAGAGTTGATTGAGTTGACTAAAATGAACAGATTTCTTTTGTAGAACAATGTAGTGATGATTCAAGTTTGATACTCTGAAGATAAATTACCTGAAATGAGCACTGACTTGCTATACGACCCTAGGAAATTTATTTAGACTTTATTTTGGTTTACCATGTGAAAACTGGGCATAACACTAGTTCTTCCTACATGTAAAATTGTTATGAATATTAGAATGAGATTACATACATATATATAGATAGATAGATAGATAGATAGATAGATGTTCACATTAGTGAGACTGATTACTACTTTCTATTTTAGCTAGATGATGTTTGTGCATGTAAATATGTTAATGAAAGATACATTGAGTAATGGTTGAGCACAGGATATATTTTGAATGTTGACCCAAAAAGACTTGCTGAAAAATCAGGTTTGATAAAAAGATAAGGATAAGATGGCAACAAAGTTTTGGCCTGAGCATCTAAAGAATATAGTTTCAACTTCAATGCAAAGAAGAATGCTGCGCTTAAAGTGCAAAGTTTGAAGTGAAAGTAGAAAACCTAGTAATGTTGATTGAGCATTAGGAATATTTTGTTACCTGCTAAATGGAGATAGATTTTGGTTCATCATCTAGTTATCTAGAAGCATTTTAGCAATTTCAGGACCAGAAATATTTTTGGCAAACGCTAAAAAACAGCAGTGCTAAATTTGAAACTTTGAAACTGTTGATGTGTGAGCTCCAGAGTATTATTATAAGGAAAATGATGCATGGGACCAAATCCATTATTTCAAAAAAGTCTAAGAAGATAGATATTTTTACCCCCACTTTTGCTATAATTTTGGTGTTCAGTCATAGTGGTAAACATTGTACAGCATTACTTGATCTTGATGTAACAATGTTTGCTAAATTCATGCACTTCTAGTTTATTAAGTCATTGCATCTTTGCTGAAAATTGATGCAGAATTTTCATGGTCTTCCATTTTTCCTTTTAAGAGCTTTAGTATGCTTCAGTTGCCTTCTGTAATTCTAAACATCATAACTGATGATGTTATAGTAGTACTGCCATTTTCCAGTTTCTTAAGTACCCAAAGATTGATTTATCAAGGCTCTGTCTCTCTGTGCACACTTAGCTTTACTAAGATTCCAAATTGAATGGGAAAAAGTACAGATGGACTCTTCATTTTCCACTAGAGATGATATAACACCACAAATTATTTGTATCTTCAATAGAAATGTGAATTGTGCATCATAAATAACAGGCTTGTTTCTTACATCCATCTCTGAGTAATAACATATTCTCACAGAAGGGGCAATTAATATTAAATTAACATCTTGTCTTTCAATTTTTCTCTAACGCCAAATTAAAAGATGAACAAGTGAAAAATGAAACATATTACTGTCATCACTGAGCAAAAGAAAACTAGAAATTGCTAATATAATAAATCTGAATCTTGGTAGATCTTTTTATGTTTTTCAAGATTCCTGAAATAGATTTGGATACTGGACACTTAAGACAAATCTATTTAGATTTCTCCCTGGAGCTTGACTACAAACACCAGTGAAAGGCTCTGAGGAGATTATCTGGAAAGCATGCAGACCTTACTAGCACTTAGACAGCAGTTTAGTTTAAAACAGCCTCTTTTCTCACTTACCCTTAAGCCCTACTTTAATTTTGATATTTTTATATCTTCTCACAATAATATCAGTTGCTAATTTCTACTAAGTAGTTGTCTCTTTATCCTTTGTTACCATAGATTTTATTTTAATTATGACTAAACTTGGAATGCTTCTTGAATGAGTTAATTCCCTGTAATCAATAAATGAATATTTCATTTTTTTTCTTTTTATTGTTACTTTTTTGTAGCACATAATTATTATATTCATCATGGACAACTGGTACGTGTACATGAAATATGAAACGTCTTAATTCTTTTCTAATCCCTTTCTGCTCATTTCCTTTCTGAATCTTCCACCTCTCAAATTCTCCCTCTTTTCGTATCTATGTATTTCGGTATCTATCAATCTACCTATTGGTCTATACATATGTGTGTGTGTTTAGTACATTTCTCATAGGAACTTGGTACATGTATACAACACAATTTCTTTTACTAAAAAATCTCATGTTTCTCCTCTCCTTTTCTAATGGCTTGTGTCTACATGTTTCCCCAAAGTCTCATGCATTTGTGAGACTCATGAAGTGGGACTTCTCAAAAGTGGCCAGATCTAGGGTGTGTAAATGTAGCATAAGGTGTGTCGTATTAACTTAGTCCACTAATTACTTGTTGTATCACAGTTTTGTGTGGGTAATGGAAATGCCCACCTTGTGTAAGGGTGGCACCAATCAATAGGCGTGTAGCCTGAATGGAATAAAAGAGAAAGGGAGATTCCATGCAGCTGGTGCTGTTTTCTGCTTTCTGCCTACTCTGCTTCTCCTCTGCTTTGTCCCTTTGCATTGCTTCTCTGCCTTGGAACAAGTACACTATGGACAGAAATTTCTACAAACTGTGAAAAACTGTTCTTCCTTCTTTAACTTGCGTGTGTCAGGTATTTTGGCCTGAAAATGAGGAAAGTAAGACACTCTACCCATCCCTGTGTTTCTTGTTTCCCTTAAATAAAGCTAAAGCTCTTTCTCACTGTTTCCCATTGTCTTTTATTTTGGTATTCATTTGTGTTTTGTGTTTCTCCTGTAAGAGAAACCACATGCTAATTAAGCTTGTGTGTCTGATTTATTTCATTTAACATTAAATTTTAAATTAATTTAAATTAAGTGGGATATGATGTATTTTCCATGTATTAGAACAAAAATTTAGCACAAAAACAAAACAAAACAAAACAAAAAGAACTATAGAAGGTGTTGTGGTTTGTGTTTGGATATCCCTCTAAAGCCTTATGCAGTCATGGGAGCAGGCTTCTAAAGTTTGTGATTGATTCACGGTACAGATTCTGGTTGTGAGTGCCACACCCACCGTGAGGCAGGTAGCTTGCATACAATATAAGGGAGGGAAAGGGGGTTGCTCCTCCCTTTGACCTTTTACTCTTGTTGCTTTTGGTATCTGCAGCAACTGTCATGAATAGTTGTCCCTCAGCCACACCACTCTGAGTATGGACTAAAACCCCCACAAACTATAAGCTAAAGAAACCGTTCTTTCTCTAATTTTGGGGGTCTGGTATTTTGTCTCAGCAATTGGAGAAAGGTAACCAAAACAGAAGAGAAAATGTATTTGTGTTAAAAAATGATTTTAACAAATTTTTATTAATTATTGTTCTTAAAATTAACCTAATAACTTGAGAGGAAATAAATTCATGCTCTGTAGATAGAAAAGATGGGAAGTGTCTGTTCAAATTTCATAGACTATTTCTAAGTGACAGCAGAAAATATAAGAGAAAATGTTAAAAAGCTCATAGTTTGGAAATCAAGAAAGCACCAATGTCAAGTTTGCAATGGCAATTTCCATTGCAAGATTTATTTTTGTGCTGCTGCTGAGTTGACTTATGGGCTCACTCTGCTAGAAATCAGCAAGCATATGTACAATCATATAGCCAACCTCTGGCAGCTCAGTAGGCCAGAGGATGCAGAGATACTGGAGCAAGTCCAAAGCAAACAAATCTAAATGTTTAAAGTGATAGATATATACTCACAAGGAAAGGTGGCAGGGAAAAAAAATTGTGGCACAGTCGACAGTTGTGATAATGAAAATACTGAATTCTAGAACTGAAAGAACTTCCACCTCTGGAATTCAGTTCCCTCATATGACAATGTGTAGTCTCACTGGGGATCTACCCAAAGTCTTTTAGCCAATGAGAGATAAAAGTAGATCCTTTAAAATATGCAACATATATAACTAGGCTTCTTGGGCAACAAAATATACATGATGCATAACTAAAACTAAAGAAGGGAAAGAAAAGTGTATGGAACAAGTGTACTTCAAATTTATTAAGAGATTGAATTCTATCTGAAAATAGGCCTAGATATTTTTACAAACAAAAGCATTTTGAAAATACAACTGGAGTCACAAAATTAGAGAACAGAGGAGTTCATTATAATATACTGCAAAACCAGAAGATAATGAACTAAATAAATATCTGTAAAGTTCATATATTTTCATATGATATCTGTACAATTCATGTATTTTCATAAATAGAGATGTTCAGATAAGACAATTGTAGGTGAGGCTTATATTATAATTTTATGAAATTTTCTTTTTACTATTGATTATTGTATTAGTTATAAGCTATGTGTGCACATATAATATTTTTACACATAGGATTTATTTATTGAGCAATTTCTGTGCTAGGTATTTGTTGCAGCAAAACCATAACTCAGTTGCCAATTAACAGATATTCCATTAATGCTGTACCAATAGGGTAGCTAAAATAATTTTAGAAGGCAAATTTCCTAATTTACCACACAGCATATAATTAAAATGGCTACACAATTTATCTATATGTGTGTGTACATATGTATTTATGTAAACACATATGTCAACATATGTAGATATAGATATATGCTTATATATATGTATGTTTATAAACATGTATAAATATAAGCATATCCACAAATCATTTCTAGTCTGATAATGAATTTTCCATCTGTTTCAAATAATAGTAAAACTTTCATCAGACAAACTAATGTTGTAAAGTTGACACAGATTTAAATTACAGCTGTGTACTGAAAGACATGAAAAAAGATATTTCACTTTATCCAAGAATGTTCCCTGAAAAAAATTCAGCAATTTCATTGTACTTTAGAGTAACTCTTCAAGAAAGAATGGAAAGCTGCCTCCATAGTGGTCCATTTTAGATTTTAATTGTATCAAGGTAAGAATGACATAAATATACCTGGAATCCTATTTAGTCAACAGAACTATTTGTTTTCAAATAAACCTCCAAGAATTATATTAAATATTATCAGTGACAAAATGACACAGCCTGAATAACTTTTGAGATTTTATCAGACTTTATATATAGTTTATACTGAAAAACTCTTAGAATTGAATGTTAAAATATTGAAAATTATCAACTGGTTCTAAAGGAAATCAACAGCATTTCAAAACTGAAGCTTATTCTTTATATCTAGCATTGAAATACAAACATCTTAAAATGATCTGCATTTAATTTTCAAAGCTCCAAAATCTTGCACCACAAATTTATGAAATGCTAGGACTTGTTTGGCTGTATACTTTAAATTGTTTGGTAATGGATGTGTTCTGAATAGCAATTTAAACTGTTCTACATCAATGTATGACTCAAGAAGAGAAAAATAAATGAAGAATATGAAAACTTTTCAAAAATAAATATTGAGTGTATTTTTTTAAAAAAAAACTTGGTGCATATGAGGATTTATATAGAAAAAGTCTATAGCTACCATATTTTCATACATTGTCAAATTCACTGAGGTCTACTGAAAGTTCTAAAGATTAAAAAAACAGAAAAATACTGTCTATCTGTAACCTGTCACTCCCAGGTTCAGGTATGTTCATTGTGGTTATAAAGATAGTTTTCTTTTCTTTTTTCACTTTTATATTTACTCAATCAACCACAACATCAACAAAAAATACTGAAAAAAGGTAGCTGAAGTTTTCAGAAGCAGTGAACCAGGGTTTTTGTTTGTTTATTTTTGTTTTTGCTTTGTTTTAATTTTGATTTCCAATTCTTTCAACAGTCATTCCTGAGAAAATTCATGTATTTTGAGTATATTTCTTATCTCCACAGCATCAATGTGTACAGAACACATACATGCATCTTTAAAGTTCTAAGTTTATTTAAAACATTAAACACAAAGCTTGAGGTTAACTATAGGTGCAGTAGGGAACCCATAACCACTTAATTTTATGAAGGAATTCACTTATTCCCTGGTGGTAATTATACAAAAAATTAAAAGCATAATGTGTATTATTTATTTGGTTTCACATCTAGCCATACATTCTCAAATGAAGATAGTTTATTAAATCCATCCCTGTTTGTTAGTGAATTCATACCATCTGTTCAAAGTATACTGTATCTTCAAACAGGACATCCCTTCCAACTGTAACAGTGAGGGCACCCTTATACTGCTGGAGTCATAATAGCTGAATAATTCCGTGATTTGTATTCAAAACACTTCAAAAAATGTATAAGAAATTTTTCTTCTATGAAAAACTTATTACAATCCCTATTAGAATGAATGGCTTGCAAGAATATATTTTGACACATAGTCAATGGAAAGTAATCACGGTCAATTTGATTCAATACATCAGCAGCTGAGTCAGCAATCCAAAAGCAGAACGTCCAACTCAGGAAGTCTTGGGCATTCGCTACAGTCCCTGAAGGATACAAAGTCTAAATATTATTGAATTAAACATGGATTACAGCAACCTATGTACAATTATTTGTTGTGCTTTAAAAAATATGAGTTACCGTACTCCCATGATGAAATAGAAATGTGTGCACTGCGAATTAAGAATTGTCTTCTAAAACCACTTTAAAAATTAACGTATATCAGTAGAAAGCTACTGGAACAGTAGTGTAATTAGTATAAACAACAAGTAAATAGAGATTTAATTTCATAAGGCTTTTTTTAGTTTTTAGACTTCCTTGCAAGTTGTGATGAAATAATATATTAAAATATACATAAATATTTTCTTGGGTCATGATTGAAATTTTCAATTTTTACTCATTTCTCAGATTAAATCCAGTCTTATGACTGACAGTTAATAACGTATATACTTAAATACTATGTATCACTATGAATTTTGAACTAAAGACTATGCACTTTACACTCTGCCAGACTTTGGAATAAAAATTAAAATTGGTTCTCTTTACTCTCCTATCTCATCCAAATCCATTAGCAAATTATGTAAGTGCATGTTTTTTTGGTTCTGTCAAAACATACTCATGATACTGTTATTTAGTCATTACTTTAATACAAAGATTAAAAATTAAGAGTGTCTCTTCTCAAGTTTCTTCTCCACGGCATGGAGAATAGAATGAATAATTAAACACAGGTAGCAAAATAAAATTTCTGCTATAAATGTTCATAAGTTGCTATGAGAGTGAATGAATAATAGAGAAAAAACTTGAAGATTGCAAAAGTTTAAAAATTCTAAATACTATATCAGAATCAAAAGACGGATAAAGCAAGGAATAATGAGGTATTTTAAGACAAAAAACCACCCATAACCCAGTTGTGTTGGCTTGAAGTAATATACACTATTGTAAGAACCGTAAACTTTATATTACATTTCGGGTAATAAAGTATTAGTTGAAGAGATAAATAAGGTTCTATTCTTAAAGAAGTTTTAGCTTTGTCAAAGAGTTTTATTTATCTCTTCTATATAAGTGGGAGTCACTGAAAAATTTTGACTGGATGTGCTCAAATAATAGAATCTGTGTTGGAACATACTTATCAAAACAATTTGGTTTCAGTTCTAGTATCTTAGAAGGCATCCTCTCATTCCTTAGAATAACAAAATGCCGAACAAGATGTCACTGACTTTCTTATACAGAGCTACGCATTGAGGTTGCCAGGCAGATCAACACCTTTAAAACTGCAGAAAGAAGAGAAAGCAGAGAGTTGAAGCTGCATACACCCTCTGGACGCTGACCCGGTGACACTGACCATTTCTAGAGGTTAAGTCTGAGCTAGAGCGAGAAGCTCCCAGGCATCACCATGTTAGGTGGATCCGAAACTTCTGTGGATTTTACCTTCAACTTCGCACAGGTCAGCCAACACGAATTGTCTCCTGGCTCTTGGAGAAAGGAGGGAAAAAGAAAATTTGAAATAGGTCAGAACGTTCTTCATGATAAAAACAACTTATTCTGAAAGAAATAAGAACTTCCCACAATTCAATTTCTCTGACAAACAGGGAAATTTCCAACCTCCTCATTTGGCCTTCCTCACTCTTATATAGGGATAAGGAACCTATAAAACACCCAAAAAAGTCACAGCATACACCCCGTAAAAGAGTAATCAGAGGGTAGAATGCTTTCCTCCCCCAAAAATTACCAAATGAAACAGCAGTTGTCACCACAGATTCCACAGGCTTTGAAAAAATAGTAGAGATTACTATAAACAACTACTGTGAAGTAATTGTAATGTAGGTGAAATGAAATTTTTCCTTGAAATTCTCATGCTATAAACATTTCCTTGAAATTCTCATGCTAAAACTTGCCACTGTATAAATGGGGGTTTTGATTTGTTTCGTTAGTTTTTACTGACTCAGGATGGCTATTATTGGTTAATTCAAGCAAGAAAGTTAGAGAAGCTGATAAGTCACTGACTAGAAGACAAGTAAATATTAACAAGGAAAACTGATGGAGGAAATTTTGACATATAAAGTGCAAGAGTTCTATGTGGAAGTAACCCACATATCTGTTTATTACAAGAATCTACCTATTTGGTTCTGTGGATTCCAACATTGGTTCCGATGATCTTGCCCTTAAGTGTTTCTCATCTACACACTCCTCTGATCATGCCATTGACTTCAGAATCTGTTTTAAGTACATTTTCTGACAACACAATCTTCCCTCCCTAGCTCATTTCCTCTACACCTTGACTTTTATATTATTTTGATTTCTGAATTTAGATTAACATTTCTAGGCTAAAACTTTTAGCATCTCTTTGCTGTTCTTATAAGGTAGTATCTTTCCTCAGTGACCATGCAAAATTATTGCTGTCATTCATAAGGGGTTTCATTCCCACCAAAAGACACCATGTTCACTCTCATTGAGAGTGAACCAATCTCATCGAGTGGGAACATGGTGTGAACCCTTCTTGCCTTACACTTTAGCTCAGTGCCAGTGCACTAAGCCTTCATGTTCTCAACTAGTTGGTGGCTAAGGGTTACACTAAAAAAAGATTCTATTTCATTTAAACAAAATGCAAGAGAAGCAGTCAATTTCTGACAAGTAATTCTTACAAATGTTATCCTTAATTATTAATAATTAAGGATAAACGTGAACACATTTCTGCCACAGAATTATTTCTAGCTCAAAACTAGGTGTCAGCATTTTTAAAAGATTCCTTTATTAAATTTAAAGAAAAAGAGAATTTAATACTAATATCAAGATGATATTCAAATTCTTGGGAGCAAAGGAATTTCAGAAAGAAATATCTTCAAATTGTTAATATAATTATGCTGTCACTCTTAAAATGTGATTTGAAAAACATAATTGAGATGAAATGGCCTACAAAATTATAATTTAAAACTAATTATTCTACTTGCTTCACTGTTTCCCTTGTGAATCCCTCATTTTCCATCCCACTTTTATAATGAAAAGATCAGAATATAAATATTTTTTATACCGTATCTCTTAGTTGGCTGTTCTCAGATTACTAATCCTGAATAAATGAAAAGTTGTCTATTACAAATTTGATGAGAAATTACAAAAGGAATTTTTAAATACTGTTGAAAAATTGACTTGCTCTTAATGAGTATTTTGAAGAGTACTAAAATGAAAAATACAATCTCACTGTGCTTATTATACTTGCAGTATCTCTGAGGATTCCATTTGAAAGATTTCTGTGCATAAATATATACAACCATAAGACTTTTCCCAACTTTTCAATTTCATGCTAAAGAGAAAAACTGATAATTTAATCTACTCTAATAAATTATACTATATATAGTACAACAAGTAATATAAATCAGACAAGTTAACATAGTATAATAGTCTAATAGAATTTCTGTGTTTTTAAACAATGTACTCATTATCATTTTATAAAATAGGAATAAAATTTTTCACTGAATTTTTTGAGGGCAAATATATTCATTCATAAAATCATATTTTAACATTAACATTTTGTTAAAGCAACAAAGTTGTTTTGTTTTTATTGGTCCACCTATATTAAACATTTAAAAATCTATTAACTTTGCATAGTTCTAAATTACTGTATTTTAGTACTTTAGATAAATAACATATTGAGACCTATTTCAAAATGTTTTTTATGAATTCATAGTAATCATAATTCATTTTATTTAAGAATGACATTTAAAAGTATCTATCATGTTTAATTTCTAGCATCTATGAATGTAAGATTATGAATGTTCTGATGGGTTTATCCATGTTAGCAATCCTTTGGCATTTCAAGCTTTAATATGTACAATCTCATCTATTCTCAATAAGCATGATTTGTCCTTATGTATAGCCATGTGGTTTACAACTCAGACAATTCCTCAAGTCCTAAAATTTGTTAATAGATTCAAAGAGATGATTTTTGTATCATCCAGATATTCAAAAATGCGGAGATTCTCATTTTGTGGTCTCTTCCTCTTACATGTCAAAATGTACTATTTATCCAAATGCCTGCAGGATGGTTTGCTGTCACCTCAAAATGAAGAAATGCACTAATCTCATTCTCAATCTGTTATCTTTTATGATCTTGTTTATTGTTAACAGCAACATAAATTTCCTAAATTGCAGGGTCGTTCTTCTCCTTCACACTGCATTAAATCAGTCACAACCTCCTAAAGAATTCTTCTATAAAGTTGCACGAGATTTAAGTCTTCCTGAGATTTTTCTGTAACTTTATGCTTTTCCCCAAGTCTTGTTTGTATTGTTAACTTGCAATCCACGGATGTTCTGATTTCCCCATCATAGTAGAAGTAATGGCATATTCTGAACTACATTCAATAACTGTATGATGAAGAGAGGGGCCACGCCAAGGCGATGATGGTCTCTAGAAACTCGCAAAGGCCAAGAAAGCAAGGCTGCAGACTCTCTAGGACCTCCAGAAGGAGACAGCTCCTTCCAACACCTTGATTTTTGTGTCATTGAACTCCAGTGAGATCCCTGGCTTACATCGTTTTAAGATTTAGTCCTGCAAATGCAAAGAACTGAATTCTGCCAACCACCTGAATAAGCAATAAAACAGAAACCCTTTTGAGTCTCCAAAAAAGCGACTTTGATGATACTGCAAGTTTAGCCTGGTAAAATCTGTATCATGAGTCAACTTTCCATTTTTGCTGTTAAGACATTAAATTCCTGGCAATATATTAGAGTAGCAATAGGAAACTATTACCATGACAAAAGCAGACACTTCTGATTCTGCACAGTGCACAATTTCATATCTATTTTTGCAGCACACTATTAAGATGCCTCAGGACTTTCCAATATGACAGTTATTAGATACTGTATTGATTTTCATTGTTATGTAACAGAATATGACAAATGTACTGACTTAAAACCACACTCATTTATTCAGTCTTCTGTCTATTGGTCAGAATTTTGAAAGAGGTGTGGCTGGGTTCTTTGCTCAGTATTAATAAGGTTGAAATCAAGATGTTGGGTGGACTGTGCTATCATTGGGAGGATTGACTAAGGGAAAATGTACTTCCAAGCTCATTCGCATTCTTGACAGGACCCATTACTTTACAGCTGCAGGGCTGAGGTCCTAATCTTTATGCTAGGTATCTACCAAAGCTTACCTTCTCTTCCCTGCCACATAGACCCACCAGAAGAATCAGGCAAAAATATCTCTGTGATGGATACAAAT
>RJWM01048254.1:0-11560 GCA_004363535.1 Dasyprocta punctata
TTAATTTCTGTTCTAATCTTAATAATTTCCTCCCTTCTTTGGGCTTTGGACTTGACTTGCTCTTCTTTTTCTAGAAGTTTGAGGTGCAGCATTAGGTTGTTTATGTGTGTTCTTTCCGTTTTTCTGATATGAGAGCTTAGTGCTATAAATTTCCCTCTGAGGACTGCTTTCATTGTGTCCCACAGGTTCCGGTAATTTGCATTTGCATTTTCATTTTCATTCAATTGTAGATATTGTTTAATTTCTTCTTTAACTTCTTCTGTGACCCGTTGGTTATTTAGGAGGGTATTATTTAATTTCCGTGTATTTATGCAGTTATTGTAGGTTTTTTGTCATTCATTTCCAATTTTACTGCGCTGTGGTCAGATAATATGCATGGAATTATTTCAGTTCATTTGCATTTACTTAAGCTTGCTTTGTGGACCAGTATATGATCTGTTTTAGAGAATGACCCATGTGCAGCTGAGAAGAATGTGTATTCTGATGTTGATGGGTAGAATACTCCGTGTACATCTACTAGGTCCATTTGTTCACAAGCTTGATTCAGTTCTGCTATTTCTTTGCTGATTTTTTGTTTGGTTGATCTATCTCTCTGTGACAATGGGGTGTTAAGGTCCCCTGTTATAACTGTATTATTGTTTATTTGGCTTTTCATGTCTATTAAGAATTGTCTTACATAGTTGGGTGCTCCCATATTCAGTGCATATATATTTATGATTGTAATCTCTTCCTCTTGAAGTTTTCCCCTCACAAGTATGTAGTGACCTTCTTTATCTCTTTTGATCATTCTCAGTTTGAAGTTTGCATTGTCTGCAAACATAATAGCTACCCCTGCTTTTTTCTGGGTTCCTGTTGCATGGAGTATTGTTTTCCAGCCTTTGATTTTTAGTCTGTGAATTTCCTTTTCAGTGAAATGTGTTTCTTGTACACAGCATATTGTTGGATTTTGTTTCTTAACCCACTCTGCTAGTCTGTTTCTTTTTATTGGTGAGTTGAGACCATTTACATTGATTGATGTAACTGATATGTACTGGCTCATCCCTGTCATGATATCTTTCTGTTGCTGGTTTTCTACATTTTCTGTTTAATTACTTGCCCTGCTTAGTGGTTTCCTTTTGTTGTTGTTCTTAAGATTGTGGCTATCCTTGTCTCTTTCTAGAGTGTCTTTCAGTACTCTCTGTAGTGTTGGTTTGGTGGCCATAAATTTCTTCAGTTGTTCTTTGTCATGAAAGTATCTTATTTCTCCATCAATTTTTAAGGATAGTTTTGCAGGGTACGTCCATCTGGGTTGAAAGTTATTTTCTTTCAGGATTTGAAATACTTCACTCTAAGCTCTTCTAGACTTAAAGGTTTATGTTGAGAAGTCTGCCGTGATTCTGATAGGCTTTCCTTCATAGGTGATCTGTTTCTTTTCTCTGACAGCTTTTAGTATTTTGTTCTTGTGCTGTATATCTGATACCCTTATTATTATATGTCTGGGTGAGGATTTATTTTGGTTGCAGTTAATTGGGGTTCTGTATGCCTCAGTTACCTGTATTTCAGATTCTCTTCCCATGTTTGGAAAGTTTTCTGCTATTATTTCTGTGAATAGTCTTCGCAGGTCATTAGTATTGACCCCTGCTTTTTTGTTTATGCCTATTAATCTTATGTTATTTCTCTTGGCATCATCTTGCAGCTGTTGAATTGTTGTTTCTTGGTTCCTTACTATTTTTAGGAGATCTTTTCTTTCATGACCATGATCTCCCATGCTGTCTTCAAGATCTGAGATTCTATCTTCATCTTCATTTAAGCAGTTTTCCAAACTTTCCATGGAGTTTTTCATTTCCTGCATTTCCCTTTGCATCTGTTTCATGCATTCTGTTTGTGCCTTATATTGTTCATTCAAGGTTACATCATTTTCTTAACTTCTTCTATTTTTTTATCTTGCTCCTCTTTAGATACACACAACATTTCTTTAATAATGATTCTCATTTCATTTTTTAGCTGAGAGAATATTTCTGATTTGAATTTCTCTATAGCTTCATCAAGCTGTTTCTTTATTGCATTTTCTATCATTTCAGAAAGTCCATTTGTGTGACTCCCACTGTCTTCCATTTCAGTGTCTCTTGGGTTTGTTGTTTGTGGCCTGGGGGACTGCAACTGCCTCTTGCTTTTTCCTTTTGTCATTTTCTTCTAGAACCTATGTGGCTCTGTGTCCTGCAAAGCTGGCCACATGTTCCCCTGAAGGTGGTGCTGATTCTTGGGTCACGCTGAATCACGGGACCTGGTAGAGCTGGGTCCTGCATGCAGCAAGGGAGGGTGGCCTCCCGGGGCGTGTGGGTGGAGCCTCTGCCTTAACTGGGTTGGGGCCAAGGCCTCCTGGTCCCAGGGAGCCAGGCAGAGTACCCGGGAGTGACGCTGCCCGGACCCTGGGTCTGTCTGCAAGTTCAGAGCAACAGCTTTGGCAGGGCAAGCCTGGGCAAGTCCCAGGCCTACAGTGCCGGGAGCAACCTGGCTGGGCAGGGGTCGGCAAGCTCTGGGATGGCGCATGCACAAGCCGCTCCACTCAAGTATGGAGCTCGCGTGCGCTCTGCACTCTGGTGGGGGGAGCCCAAGCTCTCCAAGTCCCTGCAGCTATGTTGGTCAGTACCTGGTGAGCAGCTCTGGGGTCCTGGGCTGATCCGGGCTGGGTTGCATACCTCTGTGTCCCGCGAGGCTGGCCGGGCATTTACCTGATTTTCTTACTGTCATTCTAGATGTTCTTTCTTGGTTTCATCCTCATTCCTCTGGACTTTAATCATCAGAATGCCCCAAGATTAGCTTTCCTTTTTTGTATCTTAATTAACTTTATGGGTACAATTTACATATGCATATGGATCACACTCATCATAGAGCATTTGTACCTATACATGATATACCTTGATTCTTCTTTTTTTCCTGCTCCTTTCAACCCCTGCTCCCCTCATTTACAAAAGCTTTGTTTTGATTTTTCCTTCTTTTCTCATTTATTCTCTTCCCTTTCTTTCTTTTCCTTTCCTCCCTCCCTAGTTCCCTTTCCCATTTGAACATTTCTTTCTGTTTCACAATATCTATTATATATTTTGGTCATTATTTACATTTTGGTTTCTATGCTGGAGAGACTGGTATCTACATGTGTGTCTCATTTATTTCACTTATGAGTATGGTTTCAAAGTGTATCCATTTACCTAGAAATGTCTCAAGTTTATGAATTTTTATTGCTGAGTACTACTCCATTGTATTAAAAATCCATGTCTTCTTTATCTGTACATGGGAATGGACATTTGGACTATTTCCAAGTTGTATCTGTTAGAAACCATGCTACTATAAACATGGGTGTGCACATATCACTGTGGTATGATGTTTTTAATTATTTTGGAAAGATACTAAGAACACAAATAGCTGGATCAAATGGAATCTACAGTTTTAGTTTTTTGAGGAATCTCCATACTGATTTACACAGTGGTTGCACCAGTTTACACTCCCACCAACAATGGAGAAGGGTTATTTTTCCCCACAGCCCCATCAGCATTCATTAATTTTTTGATAATAGCTATTCTTTCTGAAGTGAAATGAAATCTCAGCATTGTTTTAGTTTTTATCTCTCAGATGATCAATGATATTGAACATTTTTTCACATATTTATTTGTTAATTGAACCAAAATAGTGAAAATGGCCATACTCCCAAAATTGTTATACAGATTTAAAGTAATCCTAATCAAAATATCAATAGCATATCTCATAAAATTAGAGAAAACTTTTCTAAAATTCATTTTGAACCAGAAGAGACCTAGAATAGCAAAAACATTCCTTGGCAACAAAGCCAAGGCAGGAGGCATAACAATCCCTGACTTGAAATTATACTACAGAGCTACTGTGATAAAAAACAGAATGATACTGGCAAAAAACAGACCTAAAGGTCAGTGGAACAGATTAGAAGATGCAGAAACTGGCAGCCACCATATCTTTGACATATTGACCAAACACCTTCACTGGAAAACTAGCTTTTTAAACTTTTTCTCTTTTCTACTTATTGAAGCCCTTGATGAAATCAGCAAGCCTCATTGCTTTCAATGCATTTGTAATCTGGGGGGACATGTATTTATATTTATAATCTGAACCTCCTTCAGATTTCTGACACAGCTATTTAGCTCTTTGACATCCATATAGATGTCTAATAAACACCTCAAAATTAGCATGTCAAAACTTAGCCCCTGATAGTCCTGTTTTTTCCAGTAGTCTTTCTCACATTAATCCATTAATGGCAGTTCCATTCTTTTAAGCTCTCAGAAGAAAACATTGGTATTATCCTTCACCTCACTTTTTCACACCCTCTCAAAAAGTGACTTGACTTTCACAATGTACTATACTCAGATTTTAACATTTCTCATCATCTTTATTGTTAGCACCAGGTTCTAGCAAACCTCTGTTTCTCACCTGGATCATAATACTGACCTTTTCATTGCTCTCCCTGTTTCCAGCCTCCACATCCTTTAGGATGTGCCCAATAGGAAGAGAGATCCTATTAGATGAAAGTTAAATTATGATTCCTATTCTCAAACCTCTTATCTCATTCCTAGTAAAAGGTCTAAGAAAAGTTTTAACATGCCCCACAGGATATTGCATAGTGGTGCCCCTTTGTTTCTTTGATCTCATCTCCTATGAATCTTCCCTTTGTCATTCTAGAAAATCAAGATGTATTAAGAGTCTGAGATTTTAGTCTGTGTGCAAGATAATAAAGTTAGATTGCCAGTTGCATGAATGCTGATAGAAGACTTGAGACTCTGGGATCAAAGAGAAAGGATGCAGTTACAGCAATCATAGAAAAACAGAACTTTGTGCTGGTTTCCTGCACTCTAATCCCCAAAGGATAATAAAAAGAATCCTTCCCTTTTGTATTGGTCTGCTATAGAAAACAAAACAGCTGTTTTGGCAAGGGCAGCTCATTGAGAAACTGTCATTTTCATGCTGATACCACTTAAGCATTGAAAATAAGTAAAATGGCTTCCAAAACATAGGTTTCTTATTTTTTACTTTGTTTAGTTAGTTGATTGTTTTTTTAGACAAGTTTTCACTACATAGTCTAGATTGGCCTCAAACTTGCTTATGTAGCCTAACAACCTGGCTTTGAACTTGCAGTCCTCCTGCCTCCATGTCCTAAGTGCTGAGATTACATGCATGGATGTGCTACCATGCCCAGGTTCTTGTTAGCCTACTTTGGGTCGTCTCTAAATCAAGAATGCAACGATATTTATATAGCCATTCATTACTTACTGACAAGGAGGCACTGTGAAAAATACACTATTCGATGATTTCATCATTATATAAATATCATACATTGTACTTAAACAATTCTAGATGACATAGATCAGTCACACAATGTGCCTCAGTATACCCAAAAGAAAGGAACATGTGAAATGTATGAAACTGCTGCTGGTGTAACAGAGCATACTGTTTTATGGTAACGTGTGGGTAATATATCACTAAAAGAAATTTTTCAGCTCCATTGTAACTACATAGGACCACCATCAAATATATAGTCATCATGCAATAACATGACGTTATGTAAATCTTTCTAAAGGAGGTAGTTATGAAATCGTGGTTCTACAGAGTGGCATAGTCCTGAATGAACCTTAATTAAATCATTCTTGATAATTTTTGACATTATTATTTCTTTAAACTGAAACACCTGAACTGATACAACCTATTTTCTCAGTGACTTTTATAAGGCACATTTGGGTTTCATAAAGTTAAATGTAACTGAGATGTTAGATTCTCCAAATACTTAGTTATTTTGAATTTGGTAAGTTTTAAGAAGTTTATAGGTGAATTACTTTCTAAACAGAATGTGTTTTCATCTGTTACCCTTTCCTTTTCACATCTATGTTACATTTATAATCTTGTGACATACCTGCCTGGATTAAGACCCTCATTCTCTCTACATAATGTCAAAGGAAAAGGAAAATAAGGACCAGTAGGGCACTCCTTAGGGAGAGTGAAAATGTCCAGAGACCAACATACCCCCAGTTACCTCCTCAGCTGTGTACTATACTGTGCTCTCAGACTGGTAAAAGTCATTCATAGTTAGTGATCTGGCATGGATATTCAACCTTGGAGAATCCAGGTGAGTGAACATGTTTTCTGATTAAGATACATACTCTTGCCTAAAAGCTAACGGTAGTTATTTTTAAAGATGTTTGTTTCCCATACAATTAAAATTGCTACCATGAACTCTAGATATTAAGGTTTTGTGGAATTTATTAAGTGTTCAATTTCAGGTTAAGAAAAATGATGCCGGGCATGGTGGTACACACCTGTAATCACACCACTTGGGAGCTGAGGCAGGAGGATCACTGCAAGTTTGAGGCCAGTCTGAGCTACAAATGATACCCTGTCTCAGAAAACCAAAAAAGAAAAAAAATTTGCAATTTCTAGAAAATGAGAAGGAAATTTTACAAAATAATATCAGACGATAGGATTTTTTTTCAGTTGAAATTGTTTTAATGAGTGAAAGTTATATATTTTCTTAAATTTGACTTTTAAAAGTTTTTTAAAGACTATGTAGAACAATGAAAGACTCCTGGGTTAGGAATCAGGAAACCTGAGTACTAGTCCAGGTTCAGCCACTAAATTGCTATCTGGCCTGACCCATGTTATCATTATCTAGGATCTGTTGTCCTGTTAATATAATGAGAAAATTTAACAAGTTGATATTCTAGGCTTCTTTTAGACCTGATGTTCTGATTACAAGTTACACAACAAAATTACTGATTTGTGTTTATTAGTGCAATAGTATGTCGTTATATATGTATAAATAAGGTAAAACATTTATTGCCTATTGATGAATAACATCTGTTTTAGAAAGAATTTTATATGCCAGTGATATAAAATTATTTTTATAGGTACATTCCTGTCATTGAAAGGAGCTGTGCTAACATTTTCCTGTATGGACCGAACTGGTGGGTTAATGCAACCACCATATGAAGTTTGGAGGGATCCAAACAGTGTCGATGAAAATGAAAAAGCTTGGAAAAGGAAATTGGTCATGAATTCCTCATCTTCATCCCAAGATATAGGAGATCATCAGTATACAATAATCTGTTCAGAAAAACAAGCCAAAGTCTTTTCACTGCCTTCTCAGACTTGCCTTTATGTTCATAACATCACTGAGACATCTTTTATACTGCAAGCCGACGTGGTGGTCATGTGTAACAGCGCCTGCTTGACCTGCTTCTGTGCTAATGGGCATATCATGATAATGAGGTAATTGGCTTCTTTATAAATTGTCTGGTAATAATAAGAGATGAATAAATTACAAGAAAATGAAGTTATCTGTCACTTTTACTATGTTTCATAGTTCATGTAAGAATTTAATATACAGAATTTCATTTGGTCTTTATATCTTCTTTGGGGTATAGAAAAATGATTTATTATTGGCCTCTTCTATTTCACAGATGTTGATAAATTAAAGTAACTTGTCTGAGGTTGCAAGGCTAGGAGAGTGAGGCCAGCACTGAACAGTATACAAAAGGTCATCATACATACTTTAAAAATAAGGTATCAGGCAAACAATTGTATTTGACTTAGTGAAATAAAATTTGTGAGACATAAAAATATTATGTTTCATGAATTCAGCAAACTGTTAATATATGTATAGTGTGTGGACAACCCTGTCATTCTGTTTAATATCTCACCTAATTCCAAATCATCGAAACAGTTAAGCATTGTAGTAAACCTATAAATGATATAAAAATTAGCAAGTCGTGATCCTAACTCTTAAACTTACTAACTAGGGATATGAGACAGGTACACAAGTAATTATAACAAAGACAATATAAATTCCAAGAGAGGAAATACAGAATTGAATTTTCTATTGACCGTTCCCAGAGATCAAAATCATAGGATAGTCAAACATGAATCATAAAAAAAAAAAGCTGTTGGGAGGGAAATTAGCTGGAGAGATATATGCAGGTAAATTGTTCAGGACCTTGAATTGCAGACTAAAAGATATAAAAAGGATAGTGTTAAAGCATGTAATTAACCTTCTCTAGCTATGCATTGGAAATACGTAAGGTGGGAGAGCTTGGGTTTGGCTTTGAACTAAGTAATAACTATAAAGAAAGGAAAGGGAACAGGTGGGAGAAATTATAGAGGAGCACATACAGAGCTCATTAATCGTGATGGGTAACAGGTTGCTAAATCTTGGAGTTAGAATTTAAAGGTTAAATTTTTTCAATTTGGAGAACTGTAATGCTATTAGCATATTGGAAAGCCAGGAGGATTTGGAAAAACTGCTGATATAAGTATCCAGAAAAAGTTTAGCAAACAATTTAAGGTCTGGCATCTTACAAAATGTGAGCAAAAGATGCAGCTTTGGGAGTTTTCAGTGCAATACCTTAGTAAAAATTAGGACGGTGAATGAGGTAATAGTAAATGATAGTGTATTGGTTCAGGAGGTATGGCTCAGTGGGAGAGCACATGCCTACCGTGAGCAAGGTCCTTAATTCCCCCAATTCCTGTGTGTGTGTGTTTAATAAAGTTCATTAGAACAACTCATATATACATAATGATCACACTCATCTCAGGGAATTTGTACCTGTACATGATATATTTTGATTCTTCCTTATTTTTTCCTCATTCCCCTTCCCTCCTTGCAACCCATCTTCCCTTCCTCCTTATTTACAAAACTTTATTTCCATTTTTGCCTTTTCTCATTTTTTTCTTCTCCCTTTCTTCCTTTCCCCCCTACTCCTTTCCTAGTTTCCCTTTCCATTTGAGCATTTTCTTTCTATTTCACAGTATCTATCATACATTTTAGTCCTCATTTACATTTTTGGTTTCTCACATTAGCAAGACTGTGATATTTACACCTATGTGTCTGATTTATTTCACTTAAGAGTATCATTTCAAGGTTCATTCATTTACCTAGAAATGTCTCAAATATATACTCCATTGTGTAAAAACAAAACAAAACAAGCACGTCTTTATTCATTCATTGATTGATGGGCATTTGAGCTGTTTCCAAGATTTATCTACTACAAACTGTGCCAGTATAATATATGTGCCACAGGTATACATATATTACTGTGGTATAATAATTGTAATTATTTTAGAAAGATACCAAGAAGCGGAATAGCTGGATCAAATGGAACCTCTGCTTTTAGTTTTTTGAGGAATCTCCACAATAACTTCCACAGTGGTTACACTACTCTACACTCGCACCAGCAGTGGAAAAGTGTTCCCTTTTCACCACCGCTCTGCCAGCATTTGTTATTGCTTAATTTCTTGGTGGTAGGTACTCTTTCTGCAGTGAGACGGAATCTCACCACTGTTTTAATTTGCATCTCTTTAGTGAACACTGATATAGAATATTTTTTCACATATTTGTTTGCTAGTAAAAGGTCTCAGAAAAGTTTTAACATGCCCCACAGGATATTGCATACTTCATCTGAGAAGTGTGTATTTATTTCAGATACCCATTTTTTGGATTGGATGTTTAAATTTGGGGAATTTTTGTTTTAGTTTTCATACATTCTAGAGATTAGTCCTCTATCTGAAGAGCAGCTGGCCAGAATTTTTCCTACCTTGTGTGTTGTCTTTTCATTCTGTTCATGATTTTTGCTGTGCAAGCTTTTTGATAAGATGAGATCCCAGTTATTGATTCTTTCTAGTATTTCCTGTGCAATCATGGTTTTATTCATGAAATCTTTGCTTGAACCAAATCTGTCTTTCAGCAGATGTAGTGTTTTTGTATTAATATTTGGATCTTTGATCCATTTCGATTTTAATTTAGTGCATAGTGAGAGATATGTCTAGGTTTAATCTTCAGCATGTGGAAGGCCAGGTGTTCCAGCATCATTAATTAAAGCAGCTGTTTTTTCCCAGTGAAGGTGTTTGGCCTCTTTGTTGAAGATGAGGTAGTTGAGTGTGTTTGGAGGTTTTCCTGCATCTTCTAATCTGTTTCACTGATCCTTGAGTTTGTTTATTGCCATTTTAGTCCTGTAGCTAGATACAAAGTCAACTCTCAAAAATCAATAGAATGCTTGTACACAAATAACAAACTCACTGAGAGAAAAATTAGGGAGACCATACCTTTCACAATAGCATCCAAAAAGATCAAATATTTAGGAATCAACCTACAAAGGAAGTAAAAGATCTTTACATTAAAAACTGCAATACTCTGAAAAAGGAGATCAAAGAAAATATCAGAAAATGGAAAAAGTCTTTGTTCTGGGATAGGAAAAACCAATACAGAGAAAAAGGCCATACTCCCAAAGTTATTATACAAATTTAATGCAATTGATCAAAATACCAATAGCATACCTCACAGAACTAGAGAAAACATTCCTAAAATTCATTTGGAACCAGAAGAGATGTAGAATAGCAAAAGCAATTCTGACCAGCAAAGACAAGGCAGGAAACATCACAATCCATGACTTGTAATTATACTACAAAGCTATTGTGATTTAAAAAAAAAAAAAACCAGCATGGTACTCCCAATACCTTTTAAATAAGGATAGAAAAAAATTAGAAATAGATTGAGCTGAAGACAGAACTGTGGGGCTATCTCCACATTTATACAATGGAAAAAAGGAGAGAATACAGTGAAGGAGACTGAGAAAGTATCAGAAAGATAGGAAAAGGACCAGAATGGTATAAATTTGTGAAATAAAAAAGACAAAAGAGTATCAAAGGAAATGGTTAAAAGATAGTCAAATCTAGCAGAGTGGTCAAAGAATTGGGGTACAAGAAAAGACACTAAATATCACAATGATTTGGATATTGATGATCTTTGAGAAAGTGATGCTTAGCAACATGGTGGAGTCCAAACAAATTTTCAAGGAGCGAGAGTAAAGATCAAGGTTAGTGAACTATAAGCTATAAACCAAATCTACCCACAGCCACTGTCTGACCTTATATAACCTGCAAGTCAAGAATTGTTTTTACATTTTTAAATGTTTGAAATAAATCAGAGAATAAGTCATGATATGTAAAAATTCTATGAAATACAAGTGTTTATAAATAAAGTCTTTTGGAACACAGCCACTGTGGAGTTGAGTATTTGCAAAGGATACTATCTGACCCACAAAGCCTAGAACATTTATCACCTGGTCCCATACCCCTGGCATACATTATTCTTTTTTTTTTTAAACAAAAGGAAAGTAAGAAACCAAAGCAGAACAATTTCACAACCAGCCAGTATTATTCTTTCAGGAAATCTTGTGGTAAAAAGAGAGATAAAAGACAGGAAAGTTGTTCAAAAGTAAAACTGGACTTGGAACATGATTTTATTTTTATTATTTTTTAATCAGGGATGCACAAGCAGATTTATAAGCCATGGAGAACTAGTTAGTGACAAGCAAGTCTTTTTTTTTTTTATTTAAGAGAAAATAGATACAGAAGCTAGAAATAAAAGTCAAAAAAGACAGACAAACAACAACAACAGATCTGATATGATAACATTGTAGGTTTACACACTGAGGTGGTTGAAGTTTGGCAGTAGTTACAATATTGCATATCATTACCTTCCTAGGGGTTGGGGATATTGACAGATATAGACATG
>RJWM01048255.1:0-11485 GCA_004363535.1 Dasyprocta punctata
GCACAGTGATTAGGAGGAAATTTTATCACTGTTTTCACTTTCTTTGTAAAAACCATTATTTGCCTCTGTTTACATCTTAGAGATATGAAATATAGAAGTCTAATCCATATCAGATCAAAACCAAAATATATAAGGATAAAATAATTTTACTGTTAACGCCAGAAGGAGCTCAAGAATCCCAGCAACTACTTTTAAAATAACAATATGCAACATATTAACCATTGATAAACCCCTATCACCTTGTTTTGAAATTCTGAATCATTGTTTTTATTTTTTTAAAAGTAAAAAAAGAAGGCGCTCAAGGGCCCTTTCTATATCATGATATTAAAAAAAAAATACTTAAAAAAATGGGGCCAGGGATAAAGCTCAGTGACACGAGCACCTGCCTGGCAAGCGTGAGGTCGTGAGTTTGATTCCTGATATATTAAAAAAAAAAACCTTAAACATTTTTTCGTGTGCTATTGGAGATTGATTGGAGCCCAGGGCTTTCACACCGAGCTATCTCCCCAGCTTTGTTACCTTTTGAGTAGTCTCACTGGGCTGGGCTGGAGCCTGCAATCCTCCTGCCTCCTCTACAAATATTTGGACGTAGGAAGTCTGTTAGATTCGAGCTGTGGTCTACTCAGTGACAGAACGCTTGCCCTCGGGTCGTGAGACCCTGGGCTCCATCCCCAGCACCGAAAAAAATATCATGAGATTACATTTTTTTACTGCATGGCTAAACAACTTTAGAATCACACTGAGGAAGTTTCTTAACCTCTCTAACCCTTACTGGTGTGGGAAGTGAAGTAGTATAACAATGTTACCCACTTTACAGAGTCATTTGAAGATTAAATAAAAAAAAATGTTCAGTAAGTAGTACCTTGTACAGTGCCCAGCATGTAGTAAAGATCCATCTTTTTTTTTTTTTCCAGTGCTAGGGTACAGTCCTCAAATAATTTTGTGATAGTCCTCAAATAATTTTGAAGGAAGGCCATTTGGGTTAATATAACTTTTTTCCTTGGAGGTAAGAAACACTGAGGATTTAAACAAGTTTACCATTGGCTGTGCCCTACCAGATAAGGCCAAATACACACTTTGCAACTGAAGACAGTTTCACTTAATCTCAGCTGCTGCTTCTCTGAAAAGAAAATGACCTTATAGCCAGGCATGGTGGTGTGCTCCTGTAATCCCAGCACTCGGGAGGCTGAGGCTGGAGGGTCACTGCGAGTTTGAGACCAGCCTGGGCTACAAAGTGAGCGCATGGCCAGCCTGAACTGCATAGTGAGACCCTGTCTCAAAAAGACCAAAAAAAAAAAAAAAAAAAAGACCTTCTTCCTCAGAAAATCTGCCTGGGTTACAAACCCTCTCTTTCTGTTTCTACTGTAAACCATTATCGGTTTCCCTTCTTCTCTCAGGTCTCTTCCAGCTCCTAGATGAAAAATCCTGTCCTATCAGAAGAACCCAGGGCACCATTTTTTGCGGGGGAGTACCGGGGACCAAACTCACAACCTTGTGCCTGGTGCTTAGGTCACTGAGCTAAATCCCCGGCCCTATTTTTTTGAGACAGGGTCTCACTATGCAGTTCAGGCTGGCCTTGAACTCACTTTGTAGTCCAGGCTGGTCTTGAATGCACAAGATCTTCCTGCCTCAGCCTTCTGAGTACTGGGATTAAAGGCTTACACCACCATGCTCGGCCTGGGCACCGTTTCTGACTGTGGGATAATTTCCGCTGGTGGCAGAGACTCTGCTGTCCCCTGGGGGCACTCGCTGCCTCAGCCGGCCGAGCACCCTGCACCTCAGACACCTGGCAGGCGGAGCCGGAGTGGCTCCTCCACTTGGACCGCAATCACCACTCATGGAGGAGGCCAGACTTTCTCCTGGGCTCGAGCCGGGCGGGTGCGGTGAGGAAGCTCCCCTCTCACACGCGCTACCTCGGCACCAGGCGTCCTCCAGGAGCAGAAGCATTTTGCCTCCTTAAAGAGTTCCGTGAGTAGCTCAGGCCTGAAATCCTAGCCCTTGGGGAGGCTGAGGCAGGAGGATCACAAGTTCAAGTCCCACCAAGGCAAATTAGCAAAAGTCTGTCTCAAAATTCAATGTTTAACTATTATTACTGTTGTTGTTGTTGTTACTGGGCACTGAACTCAGGGCCTTGTGCCTGCC
This sequence comes from Dasyprocta punctata, assembly GCA_004363535.1. Taxonomy (NCBI): domain Eukaryota; kingdom Metazoa; phylum Chordata; class Mammalia; order Rodentia; family Dasyproctidae; genus Dasyprocta; species Dasyprocta punctata. The sequence goes on from RJWM01048255.1 coordinate 2,143, forward strand.
ATCTCCCCCGTCTTAAAAAGGTTGGGGAGGGCCGGGAGTTTGGCTCAGTGACTTAAGTGCCTGTCTGACAGATGCGAGGTTGTGAGTTCAATCCCCGGTGCCGGGAAAAAAAAATACGGCAGGGAGTTTGGCTCAGTGGCTTGAGTACTTGCTTGGCAGGCACAAGGTTATGAGTTTGATCCCCAGTACCACAAAAAAAAAAAAAAAAAAAAAAAAAAAACGCTGAGGATACAGCTCAGTGATAGACCACCTCTGCATTCAGTACCCTGAAACCGGAAAAAAGAAAATAAAAAGGAGCCCCACGTTCACCTCCTTGGGAGTGCTGGTCCCCCTCCAAGGCCGACCCTGGGGCCGGGCTCCGGCGCTTCTTCCGGCTCCTGACCCGGAGCTGGGCGGTCTGCGCCCTCTGCCCACAGCTATGGGGGTCCGCTGTCCCCCCCACTTACAACTGAGGGTCCCAGAGTAGGTGGGCCCCGCGCAGGTGACACCATGCCCTCACCCGAGGACACGCCGGGGAGCGCGCTTCTCCGCTCCGAGCCAGGCGCCCCGCCGCCGGCTTCTCTCCACCAGAGCCCCGCTCGGAGGGCTTCTCCGGAGCAATGGATCTTTTCCTGGCTTTGGCTCTAGGAATGCGACAGTTTAGAGAAAGCGGTTGCTGACTGTGGAAAGTCTAGACGCAGTGGAGGGGGGCACCTGGATGCGCCCCTCGCGCCCGGAAGCCTGGGGACACGAAGAGCCCGTCAGTTTTTTCTTCCAAGAACGCAGAGGCGCCGGGGAAGCATCGTCGTGGTATTAACACCCATCTTCAGCTATGTGATATTAGTATAGACAATGAACTGCAGCTCTCTGTTTAACAATCGCTGCCAACGCTTGTTGAGTACCTACTATGTGTCAGACACTAAACCACCTTTACTCAATCATCATGAAAACTCCCAATGCGTTTTTATACTGACTGCCAGGTGAGGCAGGTGAGGCCCAGAGCGCCAAGGGGTTTGTCTCTGTCCAGACGCACAAGCAAGGGTCTGTTAGCGTCGGCTCTGAGCTCCGGAAGTCTGAGGGCAGGACAGACACGCCAGGTCGCCTTCCTGGTTAGTGCAAACACGAATCATGGCAAGAACAGGAGGCTATGGCAGAAGAGTGACGACTCTTGGACTAATAAAGGCTGATTGTAAGCTAGAAGATCAGAAGAGACATTGTAAGTCCTTTTTTTTTTGGTACAGGGAATCAAACTCATGACCTCACTCTTGCCAGGCAGGCGCTTGTGCTACTGAGCTAAATCCCCAGCCCAAGAAGAGACATTTTTTTGTTGTTGTTGTTGGCGGCACCAGGGATTTAATTCACAGCCTCACGCCTGCCAGACAGGCACTTAAGCCACTGAGCCAAACTCCCAGTCCTAGTTTTTTTTTTTTTTTTTTTGGCGGCACTAGGGGTTGAACTCACAACCTCGTGCCTGCCTGCCAGACAGGCACTTAAGGCACTGAGCCAAACTCCCGGCTCTGGTTTTTTGAGGCAGGGGCGCATTACGTAGCTCAGGCCAGCCTTGCGCTCGCATTGTAGCCCAAGCCAGCCTTGAACTCACAACACTCCTCCTATCTCAGCCTCCGGAGTGCTGGTATTAAAGGTGTGCCCTACCAGGCCCAGCTAAGAAGTGACATTTTAATATGAATTTATCATTGATTTTGAGTCTCTTGGTTATCAAGGGACACAGGAGCTTTGTTCTGAGCTGTCTCAAGTCTTCAGGGAACCACGGCAAAAAAACAGCATGGAGCTGAAGGCCAAAAGAAATCAGCATTTTACATTCATTTTAATGAGCTGAAATTAGGAGCATGGAGATCCGACACAGAATCTTCTCAAATTAGATTTAAAGACCTATGTAAATGAAATTTCTCATTAATAAACCTTACAAACTTCTCAAAGCCATTGTATTCCATATAACTCATCATTCATCCATTCACAAATATTTGTTGAGCACTGGCAAGGTGCTGAGAACTGCTAGATACGCTGAGGACAGAGTTAACCAAAACAGGAGACCCTTGTCTTCGTGGACACTTTCACCTGAGGGTATGAGATCAATGAAATAAACAAGGGAATAATTACCGAATTACAAAGTGAATGCTCTGGTGCCAGGTGTGGTAGTACACGCCTGTAGTCCCAGGACTTGGGAGGCTGAGACAGGAGGATTGCCACAAGTGAGTTCGAGGTCAGCCTGGGCAACACAGTAAGTTCAAGGCTAGCCTTCTTTGGTCTGGCTGTGTATGAGACCCTGTCTTAAAAAAAAAAAAGTGAATGCTCTGGAAAAATTTAGCCCTGCTATAAGAATAGCACCAGTTATTTGTCATTGTTTCTTTTCCTGGCTACTTCCTGGAAAATGTGAGCTAAATGAACACCCAATCTGAAGAAGAGCTGGACAAAAATACAAACCAGTCAGACTCTGGATTCAAACTGCGGCGAGCAGCGCTTCAGCTCCTGGTGCAGCAGAAACGCCAGTGTCTCATGAGGGTCTCCCACACTTGCTCTGCGAGGCTCCCCTGTAAACACCCTTCCACCGGCTCCCTCGTCGGCACTTTCCCTGCCTGTTCGCTCACTCCACTCACGTTTCTGATCTTCAAAGGGTCCCTGCCCTCTGGCTGCGCAGCGCGGCCCCGTCCTTCCCGTGATGGCAGAAAAGACTTCAGAGGGGGTCACTCGGCAGCTTCTCCCTGTGGCCTGGACACGCAGGTGGGAACGATAAGCAGTTTTCTCATCGTGTGGAATGGCGCTTGGCATTTAGCAGCTCGGGAAGGGATGGGGTCATAGAATGAAGATGAGTTTTGTGTACACGGAACGACTCCCCGTGATGAACACACCGCAAACATGTACTAACAAAAGTAAACATTTGAGAAAAAGAATCAATTTTTTCTAGGTGTCTATGTGGATATGCTTATGTACATATGCATTTTAGCAGTAATGAAACTTCATGATTACATGGAAAAATTAATCATATACTGTCCCCCATGATTTGTCCTGACGTTTCCTTTTTTTTTTTTTTTGGCTAATAGTGTTTTGCTAGTTTAATGAAAAATCAGATAACGAGCACTTGGTAATACACGCACAATTGGAAAGTTACTTCACCATTTGTTTATTCATTTATTTTAGTGGGGATTGAACTCAGGGTCTTCATTCTGAGGTCATCCCTGGCCCTTTGTTATTTTTGACTCGGGGTCTAAGTTGCCCAGGGTGGGCTCAGACCCTTAGAATTTGTGATCCTCCTACCTCAGCCTCTCAGAGTGCTGGGATTACAGACCACCACACCCAGATCCTTCTTTACATTTTAAAAGATTATGAAAAAATTCAATATAAAAAATTAGTATGCCTGGCGTGGTGGCGCACACCTTGAATCCCAGCACTTGGGAGGCTGAGGTAGGCGGAGCGTTGTGAGTTCGAGACCGGCTTGGGCTACAAAGTGAGCGCAAGGCCGGCCTGAGCTTCATAGTGCGACCCTGCCTCAAAAATCTAGGGCCGGGAGTTTGGCTCAGTGGCTTAAGCACCTGCTTCACAAGCATATTATAAACCAACCCAGATACCATAGCATTTCACCGTCCTAGTGATTTTGCAGTGCTTGGGCCTGACCCCAGGGCTTCCTGCATGTAGGGACGAGCTCTACCGCTGAGCCACACCCCAGCCGGTGGTGGTGAGTGGGTTTTGGAACTGGGAATCGAACTGACCTCACGCTTGCCAGGCAGGCGCTGTGCCGCTGAGCTATATCCCAGGACCGTGGTGAGATTAAAAGGAAAATTTCTGAGTAAGAAAAATGCAAAGAGTTTACAATGCAAATGTATATACATTGGTTCTTTCCTGACTCTTACTCTGCTCTCCTCCACACTACTGAAGGAGCGGCAGGTTCAGACATTAAATGACCGTCCTTCAGTCACAGGATACGTTGTAGTCACAACCTGAATCCACTGCTTTTTCCCCCCTCTTTTAACATCAATTTTACTGCGTGCAAAATATTACGGGACATTTAAAATTTAGAGCAGAAACCTGCTGTCCATAATAAACCCACGTTTTACATATTGTAAGACCAGGTAGCAAGCAGGACAGAAGCCCGCCCCTCTCCCGGACGGTGGGTTTGAAAGCACAGGCCCAGCCACCGTCGTCCTCCAAAACGCCAGGCTGGCTGCGGTCACCACACCAAGCTCCTGGGCTCGCACACGTAACGAATGCTGCGTTCATTCCAGCACTGCGGCCGGAGGTCAACGCCTCGACACAGCTAACACACCAGCTGGCCCGTCAGGCTTGACAAAGAGGTGCGGCAGCCGGATGGCAGTGCCTATCTGTGCCTCCAGGGCGCTGGGAGGCTGAATCAGGAGGATCTGAAGCAGCCCAGGCTGCGAGACGTCCTCAGGATAAAAAAGGGCTGGGGACGCAGTTCAGTGTCAAGGACCTGGGTTCAACCCCCAGTTCCGGACCGCGACTCTCGGAGCCCTCACAGCCGGTTCGTGGCAAAGCTTCGACCGGAACGGTGACGACTGGGAAACCCTCCACGCCACGACCGGAGGAAAACCGAACCGACACCTACCGGAGCTCCGCGGCGGGAGCGCTCTGCGCACGCGCGGAGCGCCGGCGCCGGAAGTCGGTCCGCGGCTGGTGACTTCCGGCCGCGCGCCGGAAGTGGTTCTGGAGCGCCACCGCCAGCTTTGCAAGAAGAAAGGCGCCCTCGTGCTTGAGTGTGCAGTCGCGCACGAGGTAGCGGGCTCGTTGCTCCACGCGCGTGTGCAAGGCGAGATGTCGCACCCGTCCCCACAAGCCAAGCCCTCCAACGCTAGTAACCCCCGGGTCTTCTTTGACGTGGACGTCGGCGGGGAGCGAGGTGAGCGGCGCGGTGCTCGCGGGGGCCGCGGGGCCGGGCTCCGGGCTGGGGCTCCGGGGCTGGGGCTCCGGGCTGGGGCTCCGGGCTGTGGGCTCGAAGGGCGCTCGGCGGAGGGCGGCGGCGCACGCGGCCCGGCGAGACCGCAGCTGTCGGCCGCGCGGAAGTTTCTAGAAGTCCCTTCTCAGGCGCGGGCCCGCCTTTGCGCCCTTGCCTGCCGCGGGAGCTCGTGGGGCGCCGGGGCCCTGCGCTGCGGACGAGGTTGGCGCCCGCCGTGTTGCTCGCGCTGCCCGCGGCCGGTTTAGTGCTCCTTCCCCGCCACTGATTCGCAACCTTGAGGGCCGGCGAGCTCGGTGATCGTTGTTGACTTCAGCATTGAGGAACTGAGCTCCGAGCGGCTGTGCGGTTGCCTAGGATACACAGCCCCCCGCCCCAGCTCCAATCCTTGCGAGTTAGGCTGTGTGCGTGTGACTGAATTGAGCTCCTCCAACAGGTTAGATTTGCAGGCCAGGCATTGTGCTTAAATGCACGCACGGAACGCACGCGCGCACACTCACACGGGCTTTCAGCTCTTTTTGGAGCTAATGCTAGTTTTGTTTTCACCTAGCTTAGGAATTGGATAGAAGAACTTAGTTTTTGTCTCAGAAGCTGTTTTCACAAAATAGAAAGTCTACAGATGTGCATAAAATTTGGCCAGCTTGACCATCCAAAGGGTGTTTAATTTTCTCCTGTTGGCTGCTTAGTGACTGCGGTACTGTGCTTGTGATGCAGTTCAGGGTTAAAACCGTTTGCTCGTCATGTTCTTAGGCAGTGCTTGTCTGCTAGCGTGTGTGGAGGAGGTGCCCGCCCTCCCATGCTCCTTGCAGGATTTTCACAGTGGCCAGGATAGTAGAATCGACTCTTCAGCACCCGTCGATGCATGAATAAAGTGTGGTATATACATAGAATAGAATTTTTAAAAAGCAAATCCTGTTTTTTGTGACAATGCCGATGAACCTGGGGACAGTATTTTAAACGAAATAATCCAGACACAGGAAAGCGTGTATCACATCTCGAAACTAAAGATGTTGAACTCAGAGTAGAATGATAGATACTGTACCAGGGGCTGAAGAGATGTTGGTCAAAAGACACATTTCAGTTACAAGAAGGGATAAGTTCAGGAAGTCTGTTGTATGACATTGTGATTATAGTTGGTAACAGTGTATTGCGTTCTTGAAATTGCCCCCCAAAAAAGATAAATAGAATTTAGCCATTCATCAGTGATCGCTTACCATAATTATACCAACTATCTTTTTTGTTATTTGCTTATTTGTTGTTTTGTTTTGCATACTGACAAGATTTTCTTTTCTTCTAGTTGGTCGAATTGTTTTAGAATTGTTTGCAGATATTGTACCCAAAACTGCAGAAAATTTTCGTGCATTATGTACAGGAGAAAAAGGCATTGGACCCACGACTGGGAAACCTCTTCATTTCAAGGGATGTCCTTTCCATCGAAGTATGTGTAAAGTTTTCTGAATCTGATTTTCTTCATACTGATAATAAAGTCCCACTAAGAGTTAAGGAAGAGGGTAAAGTTTCAGAAGTACCATTGAGCTGGGCATGGTGGTGCACACCTGTAATCCCGACATTCTGAGAAGCTGAGGTTGAGGCAGACGACCCTAAGTTTGAGCCCAGCCTGGACAGTTCATTGACTTAGTGAGACCTTGTCTGAAAATGAAAAAAATAAAGAGGTCTGGGGATGTAGCACACACTAAGGGCCCTGTGTTCAATTTTTAGTATCACCACCACTTGAAAAAAAAGAACCATTAGTGTATTAAGAAAATACTTTGAATTCTGAGATAATAGCTTAATTTCTTAACAGTTGGTCTTTGAGAACTGGAATGAATTATGAGCTTATATAATGAGCTGTGAAGAAATAGCCTGCTCTAGCTTCCTCCAGCTTCTTGACTTCCTTCACTCCCAATAAGATTTGATTGAGAAAGGAAGAGGGAGGCTACAAACTGACTTTAGGTAGTTTGCCTGGTGACAAAAAAGTTACGTTTGTTCTTGGGCAAGATCGCTTGAGAAGGTTCTGGATTTTTTTTTTTTTTGGTGGCACCAGGGATTGAACTCACAACCTTGCACCTGCCAAGGCAGGTGCTTAAACCACTGAGCCAAACTCCCAGCACTAGGTTTTTTGAGGCAGGGTCACACTATGTAGCTCAGGCCAGCCTCACACTTGTATTGTAGCCCAAGCTGGCCTCGAACTCAGAATGTTCCTCCTACCTCAGCTTCCCGAGTGCTGGGATTAAAGGAGTGTGCCTCCACGCCCGGCGTTTTTTTCCGTTTTTGACACAGGGTCTCATACAATTCAGGCTGGCCTTGAACTCACTTTGTAGTCCAGGGTGGTCTTGAACCTGCAACGATCCTCCTGCCTCAGCCTCCTAAGTGCTGGGATTACAGGAGTGTGCCACACTGGTAAGGTTCTGGATTTTTTTTTTTTTTTTGCAGCACCGGGAATCGAACTCACAGGCTTGCACCTGCCAGACAGGCGCGTAAGCTGTTGAGCCAAACTCCCGGCCCTGGTTTTTCTGAGGCAGGGTCGCACTATGTAGCTCAGGCCAGCCTCACACTTGTATTGTAGCCCAAGCCGGCCTCGAACTCAGAATGCTCCTCCTACCTCAGCCTCCCGAGTGCTGGGATTAAAGGTGTGCGCCACCACGCCCGGCAAGGTTCTGGATTTAATGATTCAGTGTGTTGGTCCTTCAGTTAGTGATTGCTTTATGGTTTTCTGTAAATTCAGGAGTGACACGTTCTTACCATTGTTTTTAGTATCTAAAGTACTATCTTAAGTCAGCAAATGTTTGTTTGTGAGTAGACACATTAAACGTCTAATAAATGTCATAATCATGTATGAGTACTTTGTGTGTGTGGTGCTGGGGGTCAAACCTGGGGTGTCACTGTGTGGCAGCTGCTGTACCACTGAGCTCTGCCCTCGTCTAGTAACTTTTTTAAAAAACTTGATGTATTAAGAAAAATCATTGATTCTTAAATATGGTGTTTTTTTTTTGCGGCACCGGGGATCAAACTCACAGCCTCATGCTTGCCAGACAGGCCCTTAAGCCACTGAGCCAAACTCCCAGCCGTAGTTTTTTTTTTTTTTTTGCAGCACCAGGGGTTGAACTCACAACCTCGTGCCTGCCTGCCAGACAGGCGCTTAAGTCACTGAGCCAGACTCCCAGCCCTGGTTTTTTGAGGCAGGGTCGCACTGTGTAGCTCAGGCCGGCCTTGTGCTCGTGTTGTAGCCCAAGCCACCCTCGAACTCACAATGCTCCACCTACCTCAGACTCCCGAGTGCTGGGATTAAAGGTGTGCGCCACCACGCCCCGCTTAAATATGTTTTAAACTATTGATTTACTTTCATGTTTAAGGAAATAACCAAAATATGCTAACAGAATGTATGTGGAAAATAGTTAACATAGCGGGCGTGAGACTGCTGTCCTTCTGAAGGCGTCCTTCCGGGTCGGCAGGAGTTCGGGAACTTGGTATTCGCACCTTTGCTAAATCACAAGAGTGATTTACTGTTGGTCCAGCCTTGTCATTTACGCTGAGCAGCTGCTTTGTTTTCGAGAGTCTGAATTTTAGAGCATGGTATCGGGAAGCCTGTGTGTAAGGCTCCAGTACACACTGCGCTTGGGGCGCGGATGCTCTTCATTCGCCTCTGGGCATGGGCTGGGAGGGGGTGTGTTCCGGGACTTGGAGGGGAGAGGGGAAGCACAGGGACCTCCACACAGTGATCCCCCGCGACTGACCGCCTGTGTGTCTTCCCCTTCTCCGGCAGTCTGCTCTTAGCACTGTGATAAACCAAATGCAGAGCCGCGAGTGCCAGGGGCTCTGATGTTCATAACCCTTAATACAGAGCGATAGCATTTGCTGAAATATTTACATTAGAATTGTTAAAATCTGGGAATAGTCAGTCAGTATTCTGAACATTATTGAGTGACTGTGTATTTCTTTACAAGGAATGAAAAGTCGCCCTGTTCATTGTAATTGTTGGAAGAGGCAGCGCAGTGTTGCAAATGGAGGGGAGTCAAGGTCACTGTGGGAGGGAACGTCGGGGGCGCATCTTTCAGTCTAGTGACAGTTTGATCTGAATAAGGCGGTTTAAACAAGTTCTTTGAGTGTTGGCTGCAGACAGGCAGGAGAAAGATTGATGGAGGTGTATGCCTGCGATCACTTCAAGGCCAGCCTGGGCTCCATAGTGAGTTCAGGGCCAACCTGAACTGCATAGTGAAACCGTGTCCCAAAAAGACAAAAATACCCAGAAACTGTAGATTGGTCTTAGATCGTGGAAAATCCTTCCAAGTCTGAGTTGTTGAGGTGGGTGGGCAGACAGCAGAGGGCCATGGCTACAGTCACGCTTTCCGGAAGTTGTATTTATTGACAGATACTCATTAGTTATCTTTGCCAAAAAAAGAAAACACTGCCAAAGCCACCCATGCTTTTAATGGCTATTTT
>RJWM01048256.1:0-11561 GCA_004363535.1 Dasyprocta punctata
TTTGGCCTTGAATTTCTCAGTTAAATAGTTAACTGAGTTAAATAAATATTAACGAATATTATAACTGACAATACTTTTTTGTTTGGATTTCTTAGAAATATCTATGTGCATGCAAGGGGGTGAGACTATTTTGTTATGACACTTGAATTCTCCTATTATTTATATATGCCACTATGTGTGCTTCTGTACGAGAAAGTGAGAATTAGAGTTTGAGTTACATATTAAAAATATTTCAGGGGAGTTAAGAGTTTCAAAAGGTATTGTCCAGAATACAAAAACCAGTGAAGTAGGAAGCACATGTTCAAATGGGAAGGGGAACTTGGAAGGAAAGAGGGAGAAAGGAATCATGGGAAAAGAAAAAAGAAAAGAATAAAAAATTGAACTAAAGCTTTTATAATTAAGGAGGGGAAGACTGGTTGAAGGGAGGGTAGAGAAATGTGTGACAAAAATAATCAAGATATATCAGGCACAAGTACAAATTCCCATTGATGCATGCAATCATTATGTATAGCAAAAATGGATCAATAATTTTAATTAATAAGAAGAGTGTTATGGAGATTCCCATATCAGAAGTTCAGAAATTTATCAAAAATCTAGGGAAATCAAAACTAGTGAAATAAACTAACCTTATGGATAGCTTAAAATATGCAAAGTTTTTTTGTTCAATAAAAAGGGTAATTGATACCTTTTTAAGTCTGTCCATTGTGTTCCACAATTATTTCTGCTTTTGGAAGAACCAAAATTTCAAGAAACTGGTAGAGAACTTGTACCACAAGCAAAACAAAACACCTAAAGATAGAAATAGTTTTTAACTAGGAAAATTACTTAAGATAAAAATTAATTATTTTGTGACACATGTATTTACTTCCTAACAAATTATGTCTTTTAATTATCAATTATTTTTGCTAAGGTATTAATACATAAAGATATTAAGTCACTTTGCCTTAGCCAAAGGACAATCTTCCTGAAGGCATCAGAATGTGTGACAGAGGGAATCTCAATGACTCCTCCAAGAACATCATTTGATCTACTGTGTATTTCCCCCACCTTACTCCTCTGGTGAGTTGTCTGAATCATCTCCAGTGCTGTTTTGAACAAAATTAGTGAGGTGATTCATTACTTTTATGTGGTAGATACACTACCAGCGAAGGTAAACATTTGCCTTCACCTCCAGACTTTCTGTTGGTTGTGTCATTCACTGTATTTGTTTCTGAAACATGTAAGTGCCATATTCCTTTTCCTACCTGGGCTTTGACATCTTACCTGCATCTGAGTCTGTGTGCAGAGTTCCTTGTGAAGAATCTTCCAATTCAGAGAGCAAGATATTTGTGAAATGTGTGACACTTTCTATTTTGTGTGCTAAATTAAATATATATGGAGCAGCTTAAGATGGGCGTGCAAGATTATACTCCAACGGTTCCTGTATTTGGATTCCTAGCTACACAGAGGGAAATATTTTGAGAGTAGGATTCCGCTTCTTTGTTTGTAGTACCAGCATTGAAACTATGGCCCTTAAGGCGTGTCAGGAAAGCAGGCTATCCGTGAGCTAATTACCCAACCCCTAACCATGACTAGCTTTGCTCTTGATAGATGTTATTCTATAACTTGTTTCCTTTCTTCGTATATGAATGTGCTAATATATGTGTAAGTGGGAATATACACATGCAAATGGATAGATAGATATTTTGTATTTTTATCAATTCTTTCCAGAGGTTGTTTTTCCAAATTTGCTTTGGAATATAAGTCAAAGTTATTAAAATAGTTACAAATAAGTATTTTTGTGTGCCACATTAATTTTTCAGTTCTTCAATTTGTTTCCAGATGCTGAGAACAAACTTGATTATATTGTGAATATGATAATAGCAATTTCCCACCAATAAAAGACACAGAAAAGAAGTGTTGGGCTCACATCTATAGATTCAATTTCATTCCATAAAATTCTAGTCCATTTTCCCATCTTAAAATGAAAAGAATAAATAAAAGAAAAAAATGCTTCCTAACTTATGTCCTCTTTTTAAAATGCTCTATTCAGGAGGATGTTTCTGAGCTTCCCTGTACTTTGTTATTTTTAATCTTATTGCACTTGCATACCACTGGCTTAAAGTGATATTTGACTTTTGCAAATGGGAGGGGGGCCAGCAGATGGAGGGAAAGAAGAAAAAGGGAAAGAAGAAAGAATTAGCATGTAGCCGGGCGTGGTGGCGCACGCCTCTAATCCCAGCACTCGGGAGGCTGAGGTAGGAGGAGCGTTGTGATTTCGAGGCCGGCTTGGGCTACAACGCGAGCGCAAGGCCGGCCTGAGTGACACAGTGCGACCCTGCCTCAAAAAAACCGGGGCTGGGAGTTTGGCTCAGTGACTTAAGCACCTATCTGACAGGCGTGAGGATTGTGAGTTCAATCCCCGGTGCTGACAAAAAAAAAAAAAAAAAAAGAATTAGCATGTTACATACAGCTACCAACTCCTCATGAGGATCGTAATCATTATGAACTGCAAGTGTGTATTAATAAAAATGTTTTAAAAATAAAAATAGAAAGCAAAATAAGGGTATATCATACAGAAAAATAAACTATTATTCAATATCATTTTGGTGTCTAAAATTTAGTTGGTCCCAAATCCACGTTTTTCCAACATGACTTAAATCCTTATAATTGCACTTGCATTAGTGTTATATTAATAGTTGACTTTAAAATATATGAGCCATTTCTGCCCCACTAGCTCCTCAGTATTCCCACTCCCTTTCCTGCAGTGATCAACTCCATTACACGATGCATGATTGCTCTTACGTAGTATTAGTCACTGTACCTCCTCTGAAAACAAACTTTGCCAACTCCATCATGTGCAGTTTCCTAATTTTCTATCATCTTTAACACACAACAGAAATTCTTCTTTCTAGTTAAGCAGCTGTTATATCACCTCATATTTTTATTAATCAAACTCTATGGTCTTATTCCATTTACTTTTTCATCTTCTTTGCAATTTGCCAACATTATATCCAACTCTTTTGCATTTGCACTTGAATTCTTGAATATTACTAGAGAAAACTAAAAAACATAAAAATTAGTCACTTATATATCAGTTTTCCTAACCTTGAAATCTGAATAATAAATGTAAATTTAAGTTTATCGTGCTGTCGTAAGGATTATATAACAACATATACAAAATTTTTGTCTGCCAGTTGACCCACATAAACATTGCATAAGTGCTAGCTATTACTGTGAAAGACATCATTCAGATTACATTTCCAAACTATTGTGAAAGACCTTATTCAAATAGCATTTGGAATTCTCTATGAATTCTCTATAAATATTGTTTTGTTACCTAGTAGGTGTCGAATCACCATCTGGGAAATTTACTTACTCTCACAGTGACTTGGTTCCTTAGTAAATATGATGAACATAATAATAATAACTACCTAACAGAACAGTTTCTGTAAGAATATATTAATGTAAATAAGAAAACACAGTCAACAAAGTGGCAGGAACATAGTGCACACTCAAATGCTAACTGTTAGACTTTTAATCACTTACTATTTTGTCTTCATATAAATCTAAACATTGCTTCTAATTGTTAAGAATTACAAGCAATCTGCAAATTCCTAGTCTGCAAACATTCTTAAATATATGTTCATCTTCAATACTACCAGTACACCAGAGGGGAAGATGTCCTTCCATTTCTCCACTAAGCACCGCACACATGCCTAGGACCTGATCTAATTTAAATTGCACTATATCAATAGCCTCTGTTCTGTTTAATTTAAACTTTTACTTCCATGACTGTATGCTTCCTCTTAGCCAATTGAGCTGACTTAAAATAAATTAACCTATTCCTCAATAGTGTGATCTCTTACCTAGTCCTCTTTTAAAAAATAGAGAACTCCTTATCTATTTCTTAAAATTTAGTTACTTGTATATTAATTATGAATAAAGTGTAACTTTTACTGCAGAATAGATTAGGGACTGCCATAAACAAATGAAAGCATTGCTATGTTACTAAATTTTTCTGTATCTATTTATTTTGATGTTTATATACTTTATGAAACTGTATTAATACAAGGAAAAATAGTAAAACTGAGTAAGACCACAATAAATTCCAAAGGAAAAGCACATTTTTGTGCGGCCTCCAGAAATGAATTATTTCATAGATTTTTATACTGTAATTGAAAGTTTTTATCCCCAGACATGGCCTATATTTTTATGATCATTTCTATACTTGGAATTCTACAACTCTTAGAAAATAGGCTTTCAACTTTGTAACTACTATAAGTTACGACACTTGAAATTTCTTAGGTATTTGCAAAAAACAGAAAATACTGACCTTGTGCATTTTTAACTCCTGAAAACATTTACTTTCTTTCCATTAGTATCCAAATCACACGACTCTAACACTAATGTCTCTTATGAGCATGCATTAGGATTTCTCTATCTACAAATCATCTTTTTGAACTTGATTTCCAACTACTTTATCTCAGAAACTAACACATAATAAATAAAATGTTGTACTCTAAAAATCTTCAAATAATCATTTTTCATTGCAGTGTCTTGACAAAGCCACTTACCTGGAAATGATGGAAATATAGGGCAGCAGTGTTTTTGAAGCATTGAGAACTCTGTGGAAAAGTTGGTATTTATGATTGGCCTGCAGTGGAATATGGTCATGCTAGTTGCTTTGCCAGATTTTGGAAAGTTCAGAGGTCGTCTGATTATACACACAGGAGGATAAAGGTGGAGTGGTCATAATGCAACTATGCAAAAATATTTGGACCTGAAAGCAGACGTGGAACACTATAAATTCCACAGCACTCAGGTGGAAATAAAACTGATCTGTTTTTCTTCTGGGAAATACAGTCTCTACAGGCAGTTATGTGGTGCTGGTTTAGTAGAGTGATTAAATACTTATTCTAGGGAAAGTTGCAGAAAGATCAAGAAATGCAAGAATTACTATAGTGGAGAAATACAGTAAAAAAAAATTAAAAAGGACATTTCCATTCCTGGAGCAACAGCATTCAATTCTAATATATGGCCCAGGAAATAATAATACCAACAGCCTAAAACTCAGCATCTTTCATGTTTCCATTTTATTGTTACTTTGAACTTCGATGACTTTATCGTAACACATCTTCCATGTGTCCAAGGAGTTTTTGATTCTTCTTTTACATTTCACAGTATGGTCATATATATGCTCAAAAATCCAGATGTGTTTGCAGTTCCTGAATTAGTGAAAAACTAGATGCTTATATACATATCTAAAATTTTTAATTTCTCTTGTTCAATTGACTATTTTATTGTTACATACTGACTTTCCTCTTTTTATAGTTATTGATTTAAGTCTATTCTGTCTGATAAACTCATGATTAGTCTTTCTCTTGTCAGGTTTTTTCTTTTCTTTCTGTTTTGGATTCCATTTGCATAGAACATCTTCTTTCCATTCCTTTGTTTTCTGTCTGTACATCTCCTTAGAAGTGAAGTGAGTCAGGCTTGCATGGCACTGCACATTTGTAGTCCCTGCGTTTGAGAGATCGAAGCAAGAGAATCACCATGAGTTTGAGGACAGTGTGAGTGATACAGTGAATTCAGTGAAATGTTATATTTAAGAGAGAGGAAGAAAGAACAAAAGAAACAAAGAATGAACGAACAAAAGAAAGAAAGAAACAAAGTAAGAAAGAAAGAAAGGAGAAAGAAAGAAAGAAAGAAAGAAAGAAAGAAAGAAAGAAAGAAAGAAAGAAAGAAAAAAGAAGTGACCTTTTAATTGGAAAATTTAATCCATTTAAGTTTCAATAATTACTGAGATGTCAGATCTTATTATTGCCTTTTTGATATTTTTCCCTAGCTTTACTACTATTGCTTTTTCATAATTGACTTGCATTTTTGGCTTGTGGGTAAATTATTTTTTCTAGTAGTGTTGTGATTCCTTGGTTATTATTTTGGTGCACCCTTTACAGATCTCATCTTTGTGGTTATTAGGTTTATAAAAATATCTTCTGATTGCAATGATTTATTTTGAAATAATACTGTTAACATGATTTTTAGAACAGAAATAAAAAATAATGAGAAAGTATATACTAATCAGAAAATATTACAAGGGCACAATTTCAATTTTGATAGCCCATTTTCAGATTTCTACCTTGTGTCTCTTAATGTATTAATGCCACTTATTTTAATTGGTTAATTTTTAATTTTTATCCTAAAGATACAAATTATTTACCTGCCTTGCTTCCAGTGCTAGAGCATTCTGAATTATATGCACAGTTCTTATTCCTGAGATTTTGATTTTTTTTAACTTTCTCATGTTATTTTCTTAGTCTATCAGTTTGGAGAACTCCCTTCAGCACTTCTTATAGAGTCTGTCTGGTTGAAATATGTTCTCTCAAGTTTTGCTTGTCTGTGATATCTTTTAAATTTTCCTCTAAATATGTAAAATACCATTTTAATGAGTCCAGTATTCTTGGTTGACATTTTTTCCAACAATCGTTGCCTACTCTAGAGGATTTGTACTAAGAAGTCTTCTGTCATGCAAATTGAAAGCATTCTTGTGTTGTTCCACTTCTCTCTTTTTCTTTCTTTTCTTTTGTTCTAATGCATGTTTATTTTTAAAATTAAATTTATTAGTACATTTTAGATACACATATTAATCATATTCATTATAGGAAATTTGTACCTGTACATGGTGTAACTTGATTTTTCTCCCATTCCCTTACCCTCCCTTCAACCCCTTTTCTCCTCCTTATTTGCAAAAGCTTTGTTTCCATTTTTGATTTCTTTTCTCATCTCTTTTTTCCCTTCCTTCCTTTCTCTTCTGCTTTCTCTTCTTCACTTTCACATTTGCACATTTTCTTCATATTTCACAATATCTGTTATATACATTTTTTACCCTATTTTCACTTTCAGTCTCACATACCAGAAAAAGAGTGGTGTTTGATTTATTTCACTTAACAGTATGTTCTCAAGGTGCACCTATTTAGCTAGAAATGTCTCAGTCTCGTCCTTCTTCATGACAGAGTAGTACTCCACTACATTAAAAACAATCTTCTTGGAAGACCTCAGCAGCCCATAAGGTTGTCGGCCACCCTTCCCCTGTACCGGGGAAACCTCAGCAGTCAAGGGAACCTCAGCTATGCTTCCTCTGCACCTGAAAGACCTCAGCAGCCCACAGGATCATCAGCCACACTTCCCCCACACCTAGAAAACCTCAGCAGCTGAAGAGAGCCTCAGCGTCACTTCCCTGCACCTGAAAGCCGAGAGGATTGTCACCCACCCTTTCCCTGCACCCAAAAGACCTCAGCAGCCCACAGACCATCAGAGACCCCTTCTAACATCTGTAGCATCTTGGTGGACTGGTGGGAGTTTTGGCAACTCTTGCGCCTCACAGAGGACCTTGGCAGGCTGGTGATACAGTAGAGTGATACAGTAGAGTCCTCCCTGGGGTGCACAGTATAAACAAGTATATCTGGCAGCCAGGAACTGCCTGAAGTCACAATAACAATAGGAGTTAAGGGTTGGCTTACATCAACATTCCTAGGCTAGTCAGCCTAGGAAGAATGTAGGACTCAATCAAAAGGCCCTGTAGGAGAAATTCAGCAGACTGACCCCTCCCCTTCATTGTAAAACCCAGGAACTGGGTGAACATCAGCCACACAGTGGAACCCTCAGACACACACGACAGACAGTTGAGACTAGCAAGACTAAAAGACCAAAATACTAACCCAAGAAGTGAAAATGATAAAATGAAAAAGCAAAATGCAATCTTGAAAGCCCAGTCCATTACGAACAAGTACAGGAAACATCAAAATAGAGTACACTGGAAGTCATACACCTGAAATTTCCTAAAAGATAGCAAGTGAAATAAAGAAACAAATCCATGAAGCTATAGAGGAGATCAGATTAGAAATAATCTCTCAGGAAAAGAAAGAAATAATTTTAATAAAGGAGTTGCTCAGCATGGCTAGAGAAGACAGATTTAAAAAAAAGTAGAGGAGCATGGGGAAACCTTGAATGAACAATACAGGAAAGAAATAGAATGCATGAAACAAATTCAGAGATATCCAGGATATTAAAAATTCCATTGAAAGCTGGCAAAACCACTTGAATACAACTGAAGATAGACTGCCAGACCTTGAAGACAGGATTGCAGCTTCTGATCATGAAAGGAAAGAACTTTTCAAAATAATAATAGATAATGAAATAACAAATCAACAGCTTCAAGATGATGTGAAGAAAAACAATATACTCCTGCTAGGTATCAGTGAAAATGCAAGAATCAATGCAAATCACATAAAAAAAACTATTCACAGAAATAATACCAGAAAGTTTCCCAAGCATGGGAAAAGAATCTGATGTGTGAATAAGTGAGGCACATTGAACTTCGAACAGTCATAACCAAAATAAGCCTGCACCTAGACATATAATAATCAAGATCCCAGAAAGTCAGCATAAAAAATAATGCTAAAAGCTGTTAGAGAAAAGGCACAACTCAACTATCAAGGAAAGCCCATTAGAATTATGAGCAATTTCTCAACACAAAACCTTAAATAAAGATGAGCTTGGAGTGAAATATTTCAAGCCCTTAAAGAAAACAATTTTCAACCCAGAATGATGTACACAGCAAAATTTTCTTTGAAAATTAATGGAGAAATAAGATACTTCTATGACAAAGAACAGCTGAAGAAATTCATGTCCACTAAACCAACCCTAGAAAGAGTACTGAAAGGCATATTAGATAAGAGATAAAATTGACCACAATTTGCAGAACAACAACAAAAAGAAACCACATGGCAGGGCAAGCAATTAAACAAGGGAGACACACTGGGAACCAACAACACAAAAATAACATGACAAAGATTTCCCAGTACATATCAGTGATAACCATCAATGGAAATGACATCAATTCGTGAATTAAAAGAAAGAAATTGACAGAATGGACCAAGAAACAGGATCCAACAATATGCTATATACAAGAAACACATCTGACTTGAAACTGATAGACTGAAAGTCAAAGGATGGAAAACCCATGTGACAGGTACCCAGCAAAAGCGGGGGTAGCGATTCTGTTTGCAGTGTGAACTTCAAACCAAAAATGATAAAAAGAGATAAAGAAGGTTGCTATATACATGTTAGGGGAAAAATTCAAGAAGAAGAGAATATATATATATACACACACACACACACACACAGGAGCATCCAACTATATAAGACAAACAATAATAGACATGAAAAACTAAGTGCACAATAACAAAATTGTAAAAGGTACGTTAATACTCCAATGTCACAAAGAGATTGATCAACTAGACAAAAAGTCAGCAAAGAAATAGCAGAAATGAATCAAACATGTGAACACATGTAGTCACAAGATGTTTACAGTGTTTCACCCAAAAGCATCAGAATACACATTTTTCTCAGTTGCACATGGAAGATTCTCTAAAATACACCATATATTAGCCCATAGAACATGCTTGAGTAAATGCAAAAGGATTGAAATTATGCATATTATCTGACTATAGTGCACTGAAATTTGAAATTCACAACAAAAGAAACCACAAAACCTACAAAAACACATAGAAGTTAATAACACCCTCCTGAACAACCAATGTTTACAGAGGAAATTAAAGAAGAAATTAAACAATACCTACAATTCAATAGAAAAGCAAATACAACATACACAGAACATGTGGGACACAATGAAAATGGTCCTAAGAGGGAAATATGCAGCAATGAATTGTCACATCAGGAAAACAGAATGAGCACAAATAAACAACCTAATGCTGCACCTCAAGCTTCTAGAACAGAAGACCAAATCAAGCCCAAAGTTCATAGAAGGGAGGAAATTAATGCAATTGAGACTAAGAAAACAATATGAAGAATTACTGAATCAAAGAGATGGTTCTTTGAAAAAATAAAGCAAATTGATAAACCCCTAGCTGACTTTATCAAGTAAAGGAAAAAAAATTCTCAAATACATGAAATGAGGAATGAAAAGCGTGAAATTACTACAGATCCTGTGAAAATTCAGAAGATCATCAACACCTACTTTGAAAATCTTTACTCACATAGGTTGGAAAAAATCAGAGGAAATAGACAGATTCCTAGAAACCTATGTATTACCAAAGCTGAATCAGGAAGATATAAAAATTTTGAATAACCCAATATCAATTACTAAAATTGAAGATGTAATTAAAAACTTACTAACAAAGAAAAGCCCATGTCCTGATGGATTCATGGCTGAATTCTACAAGAAATTTAGAGATTTAATGCCAATACTTCTCAACTCTTTAAAGAAATTGAAAGGGAAGCAATTCTCCCTCACTCATTCCTGGAGGCAAGTATTACTCTGATACCAAAACCAGAGAAAGACCCAACCAAAGAGGAAAATTATAGGCCAACCTCCCTAATAAACATCAATGAAAAAATTCTCAATAAAATGCTAGAAAATAAAATGCAGCAAATCATCAAGAATAGTATACATCATGACCCAGTGGGATTCATCCCAGGAGTGCAGTAATGGTTCAACATACCGAAATAAAAAAATTAATTCACCACATCAAGAGCCAAAGACAAAAATCACATGATCATCTCAATAGATGCAAAAAAAGGTTTTGAAAAAGTCCAACGCTTGTTCATGAGGAAAACCCTACAGAAAATCAGAATAGATGGTGTCTACCTCAATCTGATAAAAACCATATATGACAAACCAACAGCCAACATCATACTAAAAAGACAAAACTGGAAGCTTTAACTCTAAAATCAGGAACACGACAAGGATGTCCACTATCACCACTCCTATTCAATATGGTACTGGAAATGTTAGCCAGAGCAATTAGACAAGAGAAAAAAAATAAAAGAAATAAGGATAGGAAAGGAAAAAGTTAAATTATCACTATTTGCAGATGACATGATACTCTACAGAGAAGACCCCAAAAACTCTTATTAGAGTTAATAAGCAAATTCAGCAGTGTAGCTGGATATAAAGTTGACACTCAAAAATCAATAGCATTCTTGTACACAAACAGCAAACTCACTGAGAGAGAGAGAGATTATAGGAATAACACCTTTCACAATACCATCCAAAAAAAAGGAAATACTTAGGAAACCACTTGACAAAGGCTGTAAAAGACATATACATTGAGAACTATAGTACTCTTAAAAAAGGGAGACAGAGGAGGATGTCAGAAAATGAAAAGATATCCCTTGCTCTTGGACAGGAAGAACAACATAATAAAAATGGCCATACTCACAAAATTGTTATATAGATTTAATTCAATCCTGATCAAAATACTATTAACATACTTCACAGATCTAGAGAAAATATTCATAAAATTTATTTGAAAACAGAAGAGACCTAGAATAGCAAAGGCAATCCTGGGCAACAAAGAAAAGGCAGGAGGCATCACAATCCCTGACTTGCAATTATACTACAAAGCTACTGTGATAAAATCAGAATGATACTGCCAAAAAAAAAAAAAAAAAAAAAAAAAAAAAAAAAAAAAAAAAAAAAAAAAAAAAAAAAAAAAAAAAAAAAAAAAAAAAAAAAAAAAAAAAAAAAAAAAAAAAAAAAAAAAAAAAAAAAAAAA
>RJWM01048257.1:0-11561 GCA_004363535.1 Dasyprocta punctata
TTCACAAGAATATGACCAGGCTTGATTCTCTCCTTTGCAGTTCCGATTTTGAAGTGTAGAAGGTAAACAACAGCACAGCAGTGGGTTTGCACCCATCTCCCAACCTCTGCTACAGAAGAGGTGATTTCATTCAATCAGATAACTCCAGAACAAGTTAAACACAAGCTGCTATGAATAGGAAGTGGTACATTATTATGATTGACAAAAATCCCCACTCACATATGAGGGAAATTACTTGCTGTCATTGCAAGTATTTTAAATTTTACTTCATTCTAACTTAGAAGCAACACTCAGGAATTAGTATTTAGTTTTTTTTTGAGGGAGCCCACTACAAGGCAGTGCTCTGTTCTCTTTTGAGTGGTACAGCCCAGACTGGACAGTCCAAAGACACATAATGCTGAATCACCACCGTCAACCTTACCTATGTTTATCATCTCAGTCACCCAGGTGGGGAGCTGTAGGGCTCAAGACAGTGAATGACAACAATAACTATTAAATCCTTATTACATTTTGCCAGAGTACTTCTCATCTTAATTAACCCCATCCAATTCTCACAATTTAATAAGAAAATGATCAGGAAGTTTAGGGAAATAACATGAAATCCATGACACACAAATTTATGGGCTCTGTTTCTCAAAAGTACTGTGTCTTTTCCTGTTTTTCCTTTTGCTTTTCTAGAATTTGCAAATATATCTTTAGTTCTGAATACCTAATTCAATATAAAAAATACTTAACAAGCTCTCCTCGTAGGCCTCGTGTTTGGTACAATGGAAGACACACAGGCAAATAAGAAAGCTCCTGAATCTCATATGGATACTGCCTATTGCTAATAATCATTGCAACTGCATGAGGAATTCTCCTAGTTCTGGCAGCATAAAAACGCATCTAGTTTTATCTATGAACTTCCTCTTATTTCCATGCTATAATCTTACAAAGCAATTCATGACAGCTTATCTTGCAATGCAGTACAGCAAAAGGCTAAGAGTGTGTGAGATCTCTTCAACATCTGTTTGAAATCTTGAAGACTACACTCCACCAATTACTGAGTTTCCTGTCACCCCAATACTAGATGCAAGATGTCCAACTTCTTAAATCTTATGACCTTTCAAAATTTCAGCTCACAGATTTAGTGCACACCACTGCCTCTAAAGACAGCAGCTGTGTCTTCCGGGACAGATATCTCTGGACAGCAATACAGGAGTTTGGACTCTGAGAGTTAAAATGTGTTTACCAAGTTGACAAATGCAGAGGTCCTGACAGAAGACAGAATCTCTTCAGCCTCAGGGAGCAGGAAGCAAACAGGGAGCAGGGTCTGGGAAGAGGCACACGCACTCGGACAGTCGGTGAGATCCAGTCCAGGCCCAGTCTCTTGTATGGCAAGTTATTTGGTTTTTCTGAGACTCAGTGTTTCTACTTGCAAAACACGGTTAGTAACACCTACCCTGAACAAATGTAAATTATAAAGACTCAGCAGAAATGATCTAAGTGTTCAACAACTAGTCACTGTTTCTTTTCATCCACTGTCTCCATGTTACACTATTGACTAAAACAGTATTTTGAGTCTGAGAGCAGACAGTTGTTTTGTCTTAAAATAGATGCCCAGGTCAAGTATGAGTCCAGTTAATACAAGGATATGCAGAGATCAAGTAAATAAAGAAAGGTTCTTCAGGTATTTTCTACAAATTTACTTTCCTGTCCAGCTGATTTCTAAGCATAAGCTATAAAAATCTGGGTCAGTTAAGAATAGTGCTTTCATCAATCACTCTTACGGTTTTAGTGCAGAAAATGATGGTAACAATGACTTGTGTTCCTGTGTGATTTGCATAACTAGTATGCAAGTGTATCACTGTTACAAAATTGATGTCTTTTGGTGCCACTGCAATGGTAAACAAAGCGAGACAAATTTAGAAAGAAAAATTTCAGAAGTGAGGTAACTATAAAGTGACTACAGTTGTCCTTCAAACCTGAACAGATAAAGTTCACTCATATTAACACATAAGGCTACATTCTTAAATAAAATTCCTTGCAGATCACAGTTCTATTGAACTACTGCCCCAACTGTGCACATATTTAATTTGCACAGTGCAAGTGCAACTACTCTGAACTAGATTAGTTTTAGAAGAATACATGTGGAACATCCTGCCCGGGGACGGTTCATTTAAACCCTGAAACCAGATGCACAGCCACCCACAAATTGAATATTTCTCTGATTATCATACCCAGAAGAGACCCCTTTTATAATTAGGATTAAACATACTGAAATAACAGGCAGAGTTTAGTAAAAGCGATTATGGATCACTTCACTTGGAATGTTACAAGGGTACGATAAACCTTATTTATCTTAATGGCAGGGGCAGTCTGATGATTAGCTTTTCATTTGAGGCAATTTATCTACACTTGAAAAAAATACTTTCCCCAAATAAACTCCAACATACCTTTTGCATTGTCAGTGTAAGTGTGTAGTATTTAGTTAAAATATATTTTTGTAACTATAAAGGATTGAATGAATGACTTTTAAACCAGTGGCTAACCAAAATACACTTGAGAACACAGTTCTGCTTGGAGAGTTCCACGCAGGAAAGGGGTCATTTTCAAGAAAGGAATGCTGTTTCTTTTTTTGTTGTTTGATTTTTTTCCTGCTTTTCTTTCTTTTCCAGCCATTTTCCATATTCATTGATGGATTGCTTATCTGTATCATTTTTCTCAGCTCTCTTCAGTTCTTTTCTTTTCTGGTTTTCTCTTCTTCCTTTTGCTTAAAGAAAGCTTCCTTTTTTCATTCCACTTTTCAACAGCAGTTAAGTTTTCTTTCTTTTTCTTAGCAAGTTTCCTTTTCTTTCTGGTTTTTTGCTCTTTTGTATCTTTCTCCTATTTATTTTTCTCTTGAAGATATTCCATCTTTTTCTCTCTCCATTTTTCAAATGCCTGCAATGCCTCTCCTTTCCGCAGTGCATTCTCTCCTTCAGTTTCCTTGTGTGTTCTTCCTGAAGCCTCCCTTTGGCAGCTAGTTTATTTGCTTCCTTTTCCTTCATAGCTTTCCAGGCCTCAAATAATGGTAATGTTTCTTTTCGCTTAGCAGCTCTTTTCTGTTCATTTTAGATCCTTAAGTTTTCACTCTCTATCCTTTTTATTCTGTTCTTTTCATGTAAATGTACATTTTGCTTTTCTAATCACTTCTGGTAAACAGCTGCCCTTATGTGATCTGCTCTATCAGGCTCTAGGTTCTCTTTCTGTGAAGGCTTTTGGTTTAAGACTTTCAAAGTCTCTAAGTAGTGGGAAGAGGTAGTTGACCCTGAAGTTCTTACAGAACTGGATTTCTTCATAAACTCAGAAGTCATCAATTTTGCAGAGGCACTGGATACTCCATTAGCTGTTGACTTTTACTCTTTGTGTTTCTGTCTGTGACTGTTATTTTGGAAGGCTTCCTCATGCAGGATTGAAAAGAATGAGTGGGGAGTCCCTCACGTGGGTCTTGAGAGATGGAGAATTCTGAAATAAACCCCTCAAGGTCAATGGTGCTGCAACTCAGTGAACAGAGGGGAGAGTAGAAGAGCACATGGCCAGAGAAACCCAGCGAGAGCACGCTGGTGGTGGTGGGAGTTTGGATTTTCTCCTAGTGAGGAGAAATCCATAGCGGAGGCCACATTTCTTGTGCACAAGAGCGCTGGGTGGGAATACTGGGAGGGGGAGTGAGATGAGGCACATCCTGCAGCTGGCAGCAGTGCTTTTTCAGGGAAGGCAGCTAAAGGCAATGCACTTGGAACAGGGCATAATGACTTTTCCCATTGATTCTGATAAAACAAAACTATAGTTTGTATTATGAAAGTTCTGTTCAACCACCAGTTTTCAGCTGTCACTGTTCAGTTTCCCTGTGCAGGTGCCATTGCCTTGGTAGTCCAACAGTTCTCGGAGACTAAAGAAGCAGGGGAGCAGCTGTGAAGTCCTTCTCCACCACTGGCCTGGCCTTCTCCATGTCTTCTTCAAGGTCATCGGTGGCCAGCTCATTTTCCTTGGGTTTCTCAAGTTCAGGAGCAACACAGTCTATCAAAACTGTATTTTCTTCATTTCCATTTAATTTCCAAGAATAATGGTTTTTAGCAACTTCTCCATTCTGATCTGGATGCCTTCTCCTCAGATCCCAGTGGAAAGCACCTTCCAAGGCTTTCTTCAAGGGACGACAATGATGGGTTTTTAAACAACGGATCGTGTTTCTAAGACCAAGGCCTGCAGAAAATGCATCTTTCCCAGCTTCCAGGTATCTGACACCCAGCTCAGAAAGGAAGGAAGACACAGAATCCACATCATCAACAAGGGCAGTTTCCTTCTCTTCTCCTACTTCTTCCTTCGCCTCCACATGGCTATTCTATTTTTAACAAGCTCTTTGAGTAAGGTGAAGGTCTGAAGTGTTCATCTGCTTCAAGACTGCTGCTATTTTCTGAAGAGGTGCTTTTGATTAGAAGAATTCTAGGCTTCTGTTTTAATTCTCTTTTTTTCAAATTCTTGATCTTTATTTTGAGATTCAGAGAAGGAATTTGCAATCACATCTTCACAAACATCAGGAACCCCTTCTTCACTGTTCTTAACAGCAACTTCTGGCTCATCTCTCGTTATGTCAGTTTGATTTCTTGGTTTTCAAAAAAGACAGTCGTGGAGAATTCTTTTCTTCATTATCAGATATATGACTAAAGTATCAGAAAAATCACCTAAGGAAACGACATAACTCTTGAAGTCATCTGAATACTCTGAACACCTCTGCCTGGCCTAGTGGGCTATGATTGCTCTTATCAGCTCATCCCGGAAAGTAGTACTTTTGGTAACATTTGGACTCTTCATGTATGCTAAAGTTGTGCTGAAAACTTCATCAGCCATAGTGTATTTTTCTTCTATTTCTATTAAATAGTTAATAAATGGTTAGAATAATTAATTCAACCTGTGATGGTGACAGGTCGGGTGCTGGAGCTTCCAGATGGGCTGTGCCAAGCTCGCCTTCCTGGTGCGGGAAACCAAGCCCGGCTGGGAGGCATAGACCTCTGTCTTTGTGGATCCGGGCTCTATGCCTAGCTGGGCAATATTTATTTTGGTGTTATTGTAAATAGTATAAAGTTTTAATTCACACTTTTAATTGTCCTTTGATATATGGGAAAGGAATTGACTTTATGTCATTTTGTATCCTGCAACATGAGTATAACTGGTTATTCTTTCAGAGTTCTTGTTCTGCTGGAATTTTCTGTGAAGATAATTATGTCATCTGTGAATAAAAATGTTGCTGCTTCTTTTCTATTATAAATATCTTATAATTTTTCGGTATGGTTGTACTAGCTATGATTCCAGCATGATATTGAATAGGAGTAGCAGGAGTGGACATGTGTTTTGTTCATGGTCTTGGTTTGAGAGTATAGGGTTCCTTGCCTTTATATATGATGACAGCTGCATATTTACTTTTGCTTTCTGTTTTTTTTTTTCCCAAATGTCTTTTACCAAGTTAAGTTTTCCTAATCTTCTAAGTATTTTTATTATGAAAGGTTAGTGGAAATTATAAAACGATTTTGTGTATCAACTGATTCAGTCATGTTGTTTCCTCTTTAGCCTATTAATGTGGAGGGATACATTAATAGATACTCAACTGTTAAGCCAAACTTGCATTCTGTAACATCTGTAGTTTCATTTTTCATGGTTTCAGTTACCCAACATCAATACTGGTGAAAATTTTTAAGTGGAAAATTTCAGAAATGAAAAATTCATAGTTTTTAAATTATGAACCAAATGTACTTTCCAACTTCATCCAACCCAGGATATGAACTATCCCTTTTTCCATTGTATCTACCATGTATAAATTATCTGCCTGTTATTCACACGAGAGTTTGGGTCGTATTCTGGGTTACACTGAAATTCTCAAGCATCAAAATCTTTAAAACATAATTGTTCTTCTTTGAAAGACACATATTTACATATTTAAGTGTAGTTTTATTTGAAAAACAGAAAATAAAATAGAAAATGTCATAGTTCATTACATGTAGCAAAGTGAGGAACAACAGCTTACACATTTTGGCAAGCACAAAAACTCAGGTATACTTGTGACAGATGTTGGTATAGCAGTTATGAGAAAATAATCCACATTTATAAATAAGTAGATTAGAAAAGGAAAATGTGTAAACACATATTACTATAGTTGTTAATTGAGTGCAAGTTGATTTATAACTATGGTCATCTAACATACTATAATGGAAAATGTAGAGCTTTGATGGGATTAATAAAAAGCCAGGATAGGTCACCACTGCATATGCAGTTTCCTAAACAACAGACATCTGATGGATTAACTTTGACAGATGTAGATGTGCAGAAAATGACAACTCTTAATTTATGAAGGATGTTTCCATGTTTTTAAGTACATACATAGGCCTAACATTAAGTCATTGTGTGATGATATCCTTTTGTGGAATCAAATTTGCAAAAATAAAATAAATGGTTGAGAACTAAAATTTCCACATCTGGTATTAGAAATTATATAAAGATGAAATGGATACCATAGTTATTTGTTTAAAAATATATTGACTGTTTAGCATGAAAAACTATGAAATTAGGAAATAGGAACCTAACAGGAAAGTTTGACATATGAAAAAGTGTATTTCAGGTTCAGAATATTGGCAACTGCACCGAGGAAATCTGTAAGAGCTGGTTTAATGTCACTAACATTAACTATACTCTGAAACTGTACATCATGGTGAGTAGCTGTTCTTGTTGATCATTTAGGGTGTGACTGTCCTCATATTCATACCGTTGTTGCATCTTTACAATATTTCTATGACTCAAAGTACACTGAAATTATTTCCCTGTTTTGTTTTTCCATTCTCTATTTTATTAATTCCCAAACTGCAATTTATAAGTGATTTTCTTTTACTTGTTTAGTTAATCATTTTGTGAGTCTCAAGATGGAAGTTTAGGTTGTTGATTTGAGATCTGTACTTTAATTTAGAGTGATAAATTTTCTTGTAAAAACTGCTTCAGTTGCATTCCATAAATTTTAGTGTTTGCTAGAGGATATTCTATATGCACTTAAAAATGTATATTCTTGCAGTTTGGAGAGAATTAACTTATAGTGTTGCTCATGCTTTCTATTTCCTCATTTGTCTTCTGTCTAACAATACTATCAACTGTTAACAGCAACACATTAAAATTTCAACTATTATTTCTGAATTCTTTGTTTCTCTTTTTATTTATGTGATCTTTTACTTCATATATTTTGCTGATCTGTTACTAAGCCCATATTTATTTTTAAGTGCACGACTTTTCCACAGAATTGACAGCTATATCACAAAAAAAGTGACAAACTTTTTCTCAAGTATCACTTACTTTTCTTTTAAAGTCATATCCAAGGCAAAATATAAGTTTCATGAGAGAAAATTATTTTCTGTGGCAGTAGGAAGGAATGAGTAAAGTTGTAACACTGAAATCACTGGGAAAAAAATATTCAAAAACAAAGTAAGTAAATCTGTATCAGTTTGCATTGTAGATTTTTAAAATGATAATACAAACTGTCTTAATAATTAAAAGAACTTGGTGGATTCTCACAACAATGAAGATTTTATATATATATATATATATATATATATATATATATGAGTTAGGTGTGAAGACCCGATTGAACCAAAGGGAATATTTCATTGTATATACACAGGAATTCAAAAGTGTTAAATTTGGACAAGATATTGTTAATATTTGTATGATATATTGGAGAAATTAGGCAAAATCAGGTAAAGAATCTTACTTCTTGTGCTCACATTCAGTGTTTTACATCTTAAACTTCATGCTATCTTAGGAAGGTTCTCAGAAATCTCAACTCTGTAACAAAGAGATCTGTTGCTCTTGCCCCTAGTAATCACATTCTAATAGAAATCACATAATGTAGATATGATGAACTCCAAAGAGTTCAGAAGGAAATTTTCTACAGAATCGGCAGTATATTGATTTTTCAATCTGTTTTGCATAAGTCATATCTATATAGATGGCTTTGTGAGCTAAAATATTAATACTAATAATTTTAAAATTACTGTATTTGACAACTTTCTATGTAGATGACAGTGTTCTAAATGCCTCAGAGAAGTGTATGTCTCATATCCAGCCAACAATGAGAGTACTATTATTTTTACTATTTTATAAAGAAATCCAGATATAGAAATGATATTTAAGTTACCTAAAATCAAGCAGGTCTTTTGTGACAAGGCCAGGACTGGAACAGCAACAGACTGACTTCAGTATTTAAATTTTAGATACTTATCATCAAAAAAATTTTTAAGTCATACACATAAAATTTTGGTGATGGAGGTAGAGAATTTGCATACAGCAAACATTTTCAATGAAAAGTCATAACTTTGTGATCTTCATTCTTGATGAAAGCTCAAATCATTTCTTCTAGGTTAGAGAACAATAGGGGCATTTAAAGCTAGAAAGGAAGGATTTCATATGCATTAAAATGATTGAAGTTAAATTTACGAGTTTTTTTTTATGTGCAGAAAGATGACAGAATTGGGCCACATTTATATGATGAAGCAATTATCTATTTTAAACACCCTCAAAAGAGTATTTTATTATCATTTTTTTGATACTTGCTTACATTCACCTTGGTTTACTCTGTGTTCCTTTGGCTTTTTTTCTATTTCTGGAGCAGATCTAGGAGTCTGTGGAGCAGTCTCAGAGGACCCTGTCCCAAAGTGCTGCCTAAAATTGAGAATAAAATAGGATACAGTCTTATAAATATGCCTTAGGTGCAAGAAACCTATTAAGTCTGCCTTCCCAGTGCTACCCATTAAGGAGACTAATACTGGGCTGCTTAATGGTTTGTGGAAGGCTAAGGTGGATCAGCTGTGGTTCCTGGTGAGTAGATATAGCAGTACACAGGGAGACTCAAGGGAAGCGCAAGCTGAGAGCTGGACTAAGTGTTCATAATGTTCTAGACAGAAAAGGAAGTTACATATTAAGTCATCACACATTTCTCATTCAATCTTAACACATAAAAGTATTATGAATATATTAGAAATATGTACTATTTTGAAGATAACAATACACAATATATGAACCAGTGTTAATCTCCTATTATTTTGCTTTGAAAATTCTGTATCATCATTTTTATTCATTTTTTGTTTTTAAAATAAAACAACAGACTAAACACACACACACACACTAAGTTAAAAATTACATATGAAATCTCTCAAGAAGTAACAAAGGCATAATATCCTTTCAATTGCAGAAAATAAAATAATTTCCACAAAGTAGGATGACATTAGGCTATCACAGACCTACTGTCAGGACAGAATTCTAAGTTTAACTCCAAAGACAGCAACAGACTATGACACCAGGTTTGTTAGGATCTTCCTAGTGAATGATAATGTTTAAATTATGTTTTTATTGAACACAAGCAATACTCAGGGTGCTTTTAAGTATCTTCTACTCAAATGTTGGAGCAAATTAAAAAAGATGGAGAATTCATTTTTTTCACTTTATTAGGTTTGTGTATTGAGAAAAAGATAATAAATCTTTAGAAATGCATTATGGCAAGGAGAGAAGCAAGAGCAGGTAAGGTTTACAGTGAATTATAACTGCTATATTACAAAGCAAAAGCCAACTTTCTTAATATCTTGGTTCTTCATATCATTTTGAAGGAAATAAGTATTATCTTTCCCCATTGCCTTTAAAGACTATTGAGGAAGGTGATTCCTTTACTATTGAAAAGCCGCTATCTAAAAAAAAGTCTTCTAATACCAAAATCCTCTAAGTCTATTGAAGTTTCCTTCTATGTACATTTCTAGTGTTCTGAACTGATAGGAGGAAGGATCAAGGGAGTGTTGACCTCCTAGTACAGATAAAAGTAACAAAGGTGAAATGACCATATGTTCTGAGAATGCCTGATGTGGTATACACAGTACCTGAGTCATTAGACAGCACCCTTTATTCTTTTTAGAAATGATCCTACCTGTAGTCTGTCAGTCATGAACAACTGCCGTCTGCAGTCCTGGTCTGACACCTCAAGAAAACAGCAATTTTATCTAAAGAATATCCCCTTATATTGCTGAGAGTCTGTTTGGGTGTCTATGAGACATTACTAGACTTGGGCCAGATGTAAACCTCTGTGTCAGTCAATAATGATGAGTCAGAATAATTTAGATTTCAAAAGCGAGAGTGCCTTTAAACTAGGATTTGCAATTTATTTTCATTATGAATTGGCTGAATGCAATTCTCACTTTCCTTTTATCCATTTTGCTCCATGAACAATATTAGTGTTTCCAAAGTCTCTTGCCAGAGGGTGGATCCACAGAGTTCAATCACACTCGGTTGTCTTCCAAAAAGAGTGACTAGGTTGAACTATTACAAATCTACACTGAGTACGCTGAAAAGTTGATGTTTAGAGTTAGAACACCGTCAGCAAGCACAGAATAAAAATTCTGAATGTGACCAAGTCCTGAACACAAAATACCTATTACCTATTCTCATAGTAAAAGAGAATAGAACTCCACAGCACTAGTCCCTCTGTTTTTTGTTTACAGGAAGAAGAAATTCACTTCTTCAGACCAACTTTCCTAGAATGCTATACTACCACAACAGTAGCATACTTCACCCAGCCACATTTTTCCTCATTGGAATCCCAGGTCTGGAGAAGATCCATGGCTGGCTCTCTCTGCCTTTCTGTTCTATTTACCTGGTGGCTTTAATGGGGAATGCCACGATTTTGATAGTCATCAAGACAGAGCAGTCCCTCCGAGAGCCCATGTTCTACTTTCTGGCCATCCTTTCAACAGTTGATTTGGCTCTTTCTACCACCTCTGTGCCCCGCACCCTGGGTATCTTCTGGTTTGATGCTCATGAGATTACTTTTGGGGGTTGTGTGGCTCAGATGTTTTTGATCCATGCCTTCACTGGCATGGAGGCTGAAGTCCTGATGGCCATGGCCTTTGACCGGTATGTGGCCATCTGTGCTCCACTACACTACACAGCCATCTTGACATCTCGAGTGCTGGTGGGCATTGGATTCTGGATTGTAATTCGTCCAGCGCTTTGCATACTTCCCATGATCTATCTCATCTACAGGCTACCTTTTTGCCATTCTCGTACTATAGCCCATTCCTACTGTGAGCATATGGGCATTGCAAAGTTATCCTGCGGAAATATCCATATCAATGCTATCTATGGACTTTTTGTGGTCTCATTGTTTCTTTTGAATCTTGTGCTTATTGGCATCTCCTATGTTCACATTCTCTGTGCTGTCTTCCACCTCCCATCACAGGACGCACGGGGAAAAGCCCTCAGCACATGTGGCTCTCATGTGGCCGTTCTCTGTGTTTTCTATATCCCATCAGTCTTCTCTTTCCTCACGCATCGATTTGGACACAGCATTCCACACTACATTCACATTCTTGTTGCAAACCTCTACTTGGTTATCCCCCCTGTACTTAACCCCATCATTTATGGTGTGAGGACCAAACAGATAAGAGAGCGAGTGCTCAGTGCGCTTAATAAAATATAAGACTCTTGTATTCTAAAGATTTTATCCTTCCAGGAAGACTCATATGTGC
>RJWM01048258.1:0-11561 GCA_004363535.1 Dasyprocta punctata
TGAGGGCTCAGCAGATACTTAGGAAAGGTTATCCACGGGCAGGGCCACAGCACCCCAGTTGGTTGGGACTGGGGACAAACCCATTTAAAGATTCTTGGAACCACAGGGAAAATAGATGATGTGTAGACAACCATGAAGGACATAGTGCTTTTTAGATTGAGTCCAGATAAAGAAGAAAGAACATCAAAAGATCATCAAGGAAAGAAAAAGGAGTTGGAGAAAGAAAATTATCTTAAGGTAGGTAGGGCACGTTGGCATCTGGAGTGTTGTGCAGGTGAAGTTTAAAGGTTTAAGGGGCTTGCCTGTCTTGGCCCTGGGTGGTTTATTTGGCCTTTAGACCCATGGCCTCTATCCTTTGATGATCCATCTTCTCATATTTCCCCCTTCCCCCTCCTGACTCTACTTCAAGTTCACCTTGCCTCAGGCCCTTTTGATCCCTTGGCATTTGCCCAGGCCCTGAGCTCCCTTCCCAGGAACCACAGCTCTTGCCCTTTGTGACACTGTCCTTCAATTTAATCCCTGTAGAGGCTGCCCAGCGCCTCCAGAGACCTCACACACCACCCTCTTCATCTCCCAGCAAAGTATTTTTCTCATACCCATTAGGAAGTTTTTAGCAGCTTTTAAGAGAGTAACCAAACAACAGTGGTCTAAAATATATAAGGGCCTCTGTTGTTCGCAACAACCCTTCTAGGAGAAGGTCATGTTGTCACACTAGCAGCTCAGTGATGTCTGTAAGTCTTCAAGATCTTTCTCTCTTTCTGCCCTCTGTCATAGTGAATTGGCTTTTCCTTCTTGTGCTGGTGACTTGGCTATTTTTAGTTTAGTTGTCCCAGGTCTGGAAGATGGCAGCTATTGTGGCAGGCATCCCATTTTGATCAAAGGAAAATTTAGGCAAGGTATCCATTATATCTGTACTTGCTATGGTATGAGTGTGCTCCCCAAATGTTCATGTGTTGGAAAGTTAAGTGTCAGTCAATTTGTTAACAGTATTTGAAGATAGGGCCTTTGAGAGATAATTAATATTAGATGAGATGATGAAGGTAAGGCCTTCCCAATGCCATTAGTGGCTTATAGGGGGAGGAAGAGACACCTGAGCCAACACACTTGCTCCATCTTCCTGCATGATGCCCTTTGCCCTCACACAAACAGCAGGAAGAACCTCACCTGACACTGAACAGATGCTGCTGTCATGGTTCCTGGACTTCCTGCCTCTATAACTGTGGTCCAAAGAAACTTTTACTTTTTATAAATTATTTGACCCCTCAGGTATTTTGTTATAGCAGCAGAAAATAGTTTACCATTTTTCTCTTTGTATTCTTCCATCTGTTTATTCATTCAGCAAAGTTATTTGAGCCCGTTACATGCACTAACGTTTAGAAATGAATAACAATCTTTTCCTGTGGAATTTTTGAGGAAGCAGATAAATAAATAGGTAGTCAGGTTGTGTATAAAAAGGATCATTGCAGTCTTATACCGAAACTGTCTCAGAGCTCAGTGATTCTGGGTTTATATTAATTGATGAGCTCAGTAGCTGAATGGGCTGTTAGAAGGTGGGGCCTGGCTGGAAGTGGGTCATGGGAGGAATGACCAGGTAGGACTTGTTCCAGCTTCTCTGATTAGAAAATGTGAGCTTAGTTCAGTTGTAGAATATTCATGTAGCAACTGTGTTTACTTGGATTCCATCTCTACCAATGAGCAAGAGAGAGAGAGAGAGACAGAGAGACACACACACACACAGAGACAGAGACAGAGGCAGAGACAGAGAGAGAGAGTCAGAGAAAGAGAGAAAGAGGAGGAAGAGGGAGCAGTGATGGGGGAGAAAGAAAAGAAGAAAGAAAGTTAGGTAGGTTGGGAAGGTCTTTGTAACCTGTGTTAGTCACTTTTCCATCAGTGGAGAAAAAATACCCAACACAGTAACTTAAAAGAGAAGAGGAAGAAGTTTATTTTAGCTCATGATTTTCAGAGAATTCATTTCATGGTTGACTGACTCCAGGCAGAAACAGCATAGTAAAAGGGTGATGAATGCTCAACTCATGGCAGCCATAAATCAGAGAGAGAGAGAGAGAGAAAGAGAGAGAGAGAGAAGAAGAAAAAGAAGAAGGAGGAGGAAGAGGAGGAGGAGAAGGAGGAGGAAGAGGAGGAGGAAGAGGAGGAGGAGAAGGGGCAGGAGAAGGAACAGGAACAGGAGAAGAGGAAGAGAAGGAGGAGAGGAAGAGAAAGAGTGGAGGAAGAACAGGAGCTGGGAAGAAGAAAATCGTGCACCCTTCCAGGTCGCCCCTCCCATGGCCCACCGCCAGCCAGGCCCCACCCTCTAACAGCCCATTCAGCTGCTGAGCTCATCGATAGGTGGGCGCATTGATAAGTATGGTGGTCCCCATGATCCAACCACCTTCCACGTCCTTGAAACTTCCAAGGGATGCTTTCAGTCAGACAGATGCGACTTTAAATCTTGGCTCTGTTGTTGAGTGGGGGGCCATGGGGAGATTTCTAACCCCTGAAAGTCCTCAACCTCATGTGTCCGTCCTCAGTGAACGCTGCTCAGCTCTGGACCCAAGCGTCACCGTGTGCTCTGTGGTAAGAATTTCGTTAGTCTCCTCTACAGTGAGCACGGTTTAGAATGCTGGCAGGACGCTGCAAGAAGAAGAGGTTTCTTGTCACTTCAGCACCACTGTGATTGGTGTGTGTGTGTGTGGGGTACATGGCCATCCACAGAGTCTGCCCCAAATGTGGGACCCCGAACATGGTCTACCTGTGACCTTGCAGCCTCAGTCTCGTGAAAACCTTTCTACAGCCTTCTCTATTTGGAAGGCAATGGCCTCTATAGCTTACCTGCATTGAAGGCCTCCCACCTTTACCAACACCCAGGCTCTCACCACAAACTTCACAGGGTCTACAAATAGGCCCCGGAGGCCCGATGCCTATGGAGGAGTTGTTCCCCCTGTTGACCTCCCACCCCGACCCGTTCATTGGATGTGATCACCTGGTCCCTGGCTGAACATGGAAGAGTCATCTGTGACTGGCCAGCAATTCCATTCCAGTTATGGCCTTGCTACATGAGCAAACTACTGGTTTCTGCTGTCTGGTGTCCTAACCCCACCTTCTCCTCCTTCTCCTGAACCTCTTCCAAGTTCATCCTTTCCTGTTACTTTTCTTTAACCTAATGTGCCAGAGAGACTCTCCTTTTGCCTTATGGTGCTCTTCCATCCTGGTTACCAGTTTTTCACATTTACCTTCCCTTATATAACTCACTGTGTGGTTTCTATCTCTTGATTTGAGCCAGACCATTCACCTCATCAGTAAAGAGGAGACAAGAGCATCTTCATTTCAGATTTATTTTTCAGACAAATGAGAAAACCTTCATAAAGCATATAACTCAGAGCTGTGCTCAATTTCCTCTTTGCTTTGGGTCTACTTTCTTTTTACAGAAAAAAAGAGAAACTAATGTCAGTGAGTATCTTCCGGATACCGGGCACTATGCCAGGCCCTTGGCAGGATGGTGCTGACATATATGTGGTTAACTTCAGAGGCGGTGACAGAGGATCATGATAGAATACACTACTATAATGCGACAGGGCCATAGGGCGTTAAGCTGAGCTACAAACCCGGTTGCCAGTCCTCCCAGTCCACACAGCACGCAGCACTGGGCTCTCTCCTAGATTCCCAAACATTCCTTCTTTTCGGCTGAGTGAGAACAATTTTCCCACACAACAAACCCCCTTGAGTCTTATCACTCATTCCATGATGAGGGTAGTCAAGTGGGTGCAGCATCATTTGCTAGTCTTCCTTTTGTCGTCCCTTGGGTAACAGAGCTACCGCTAACTCATCGGAAAGCCTAGTTTTCCTCTCTATACCAGCTGGCTGCTAAATAATGGCCAAGCAGCCTACTCTTGGAACTGCTTCTATAAGCCTTGACAAGTAGGAAATGAGTTGTTAAGGCTGTGCTTTGAATAAAATGTATGGGATTTCATATCAGCAGTGGACCAGTTATATGATTTGTTGCTTGACTCTAACTTCCAAGGACCAGCGATCTTTTTTACATTCACTGTGCTTTCTCAGTGCTTAGAATAGTGCCTGGTATACAGTAGATACTCACTAAATGTTTGTCAAAGGGGTGAATTTACGTAGTCAAGGAATCACCATATGTGTGTGCATGTGGGGCTTCACTAAGGTATTGTAAAGAAAGATTTTATTTTAAAAGAAAGAGGAACATGATTATTTTATAGATCAAGGTATGATATTAGGATAATACAGTCCAGGGACCAAATTCACTCTAAGTAGAACTTACTTGCCTTGTACTTCATGTTCTCTTGATGTTAGTCTCCTCTAGGGTTCAGCCTAGGTTGATATGGTAGCTCATCAATAATGAGGGGTAAAAATAAAGCTATCATCTTAGTAGGTACCGCAGAAGCGTTTTAAACAAAGCCCTTTAGAAAATATGACCCGGTGCCTGGCAGAGAATTCTTCACATGGCAGTCACTCCATGTGTCTCCTGGCACTGAGGAGACCGTGATGACAGCAAGACCTTAAAATAAAGGGCTGACAAAAATAGTGTGGATTCAGGCAAAATAGAGATGACTGAGAGAAGTAGAGGTGATTTTTGTTTTTGTGGTTCTGGAAATTGAATTTTGAACCTAGGCTAGGTGAGTGCTCTAGGCTAGGGAAGTGCTCTACCACTGAGAAACATCCCCAGTGCTTTTAAATTTTTATTTTGGAGACAAGGTCTTGCTATATTTCATTGGTTGGTCTTGAACTTGTGATCATCTTGCTTTAGTCTCCTGAGTAGCTGGGATGCCAGGCATGTGTGACTGTGCCCAGCTGGTGGTGATATTTTTGACTGGGCAGATTCTACACATCCAAGTCATGACCAGGAAGCTGCCCATGCTTTGTGCGCTTAAAAATTAGGTATATTTGTGCTATAGCTCATAAAAACTCTGAACCAAAATAACCAGTAAAAAGAATACTGTCTCTTTGCATTATAGCAGTCAGATACATAGAGGAAAACATTTCAGGGAACAGATTTCTGTGTATTTCATTTGTTATTAAACTCTGACATATGTATGTATCTGGTACTGGGGATTGAACCCAGGGCTTTCATACAACAGGGCCCTGCTCCTCAGCTATAGCTCTTTTCTTATATTTTATTTTATTTTATTTGATACTGGGGTTTGAATTCATGACCTTATACTTCCCAAGCAGGTACTTGTGCCCCTGAACTATACTCCCAGCTTATCTTTTATTTTTTGTTTTAAGACAGAGTCTTGCTAAATTGCCTAGGCTGAGCTCAAACTTGAGACTTCCTTGCCTCAGCCTCTCAGCATAGTGGAATTACAGGCATGCACCATTATGGGCAGCTTCTTTGATGCTCAAAAAAGTCCATTTTCTTATTTCTCAGAAATTATCTTTCTTGTTTTCCCTTTTCCATCTTACAATCATCAGGGAAACAAAAGATTTAGAAAGAGAGTAAACCCAGATTTGAATCATCAATAATTATGTTTAGAATTTTCTTTCAAATAGGATTAGGCACAGATGAAAGTTTAATCCCTTTTGAATACAGGATTTTAATGGATGACCTTGGGTGGAGCTATCTCAGTCATTACCCAATTCATTCATTTATTAAGTCTTCTAACAAATACTTCTTAAACACCTACTATGTGCTAATCACTACACTGAGCCTCAAATACAACATAGAATGAGATTACCTTGCAGATGAGCACTTGCCTGTCTTCTATCTCCATTACCTGGAACACTTCCTAGTACATGGGAGGGAGTCAATAAATTTTTTTTTTTTTTTTTTTTGCGGTACTGGGGATTGAATTCACAACCTCACACCTGCCAGGACAGGTGCTTAAGCCACTGAGCCAAACTCCCAGCCCTGGTTTTTTGAGGCAGGGTCGCACTATGTAGCTCAGACCAGCCTTGCGCTTGCATTGTAGCCCAAGCTGGCCTCGAACTCAAAACGCTCCCCCTACCTCAGCCTCCCGAGTGCTGGGATTAAAGGCGTGCGCCACCACGCCCAGTTTGAGTCAATAAATATTTGTTAAATACATGATGCCAGCCTGTGTGGAGTTCATACTAACTTTTTTCTTGTTTAGTTAGCAGTTTATTTTTTTATGCTGAAAAAAACTGTGTATTTAGAATTAGCCAGGTCAACTCAATTTAGTTGATCCCAATTTTGTTGGCAACATCCAAAGTGTTGTAAACAGGAGCCAGTCAGACATACAACTTCTGCTCCTCCAGGCCCGATGAGGGTACTGACCTTGACCGCATCAATATCACAGAGCTTTCTCACAGCTTGTTGGATCTGGTGCTTGTTGGCTTTAACATCCACAATGAACGCAAGTGTGCTGCTGTCTTCTTCATGCTGACTCCATGGTCAGAGGGAATTTGATGATGCCACAGTGGTCAAGCTTCTTTCTCCTGGGGGCGCTCTCTCTAGGGTATTTGTTTTTGGGCTGCCACTGGAGCCAGTGTCTTGGGATGGCAAAAGGTGGGCAACATGCAGATCTTCTTTTCATGGTTGTGCATGCCTTCTGGCACTGTCTTCTTACTCTTTAGCGATTTTACTTTGTCTTTCGCTTTGGGAGGGGCAGGGACTTCCTTCTTTGCCTTCTGCGCCATCTTGGTTAAAAACAGAAAACAAAAAACAAAAAACCAGCCGTTTATGCTGATAAAATTGGAGTTAAATGAATCTCAGTGTAGCTTGAAAAGCAGAAAATACAAGACAAATGATTAGTGGGCAACAGCTTGGAGAAACATAGAGGAGTGAGTAAGCTGTTGCCCTGCTTCCCACTGGCAGTGGGTACAGACATTGACACAATGTAGGAAGACCCATTCTCACAGGTGGTTTATGGAAATAATCGTCAGGGCTTTGGAGCCCCCTGTGTTCATGGACAGTTTGGCTTTGGCTTGTTCTGGCCTAAAAGTCTCAAGAGTCCAGAATTTAGTCACAGTTGGCTGTTTTTTTGAACAATATCCAATATCATACATCATTCAGGTAGTGCCACAATGGATTCAGGCCTAAGATTGTGAGATTTCTTCCCCGTATCCCCTTCTCCCTTCTTTCCCGCCTCTCTTCCTCTTTTCCCCTCTCTTCTTTCTCAAAAACCTGAACAGTCCCAAATCCCCTGTCTTGTGGAGGTGGCTGCCCACTTC
The DNA here is from genome assembly GCA_004363535.1 of Dasyprocta punctata. Classification (NCBI taxonomy): domain Eukaryota; kingdom Metazoa; phylum Chordata; class Mammalia; order Rodentia; family Dasyproctidae; genus Dasyprocta; species Dasyprocta punctata. The sequence continues at coordinate 7,153 of RJWM01048258.1, forward strand.
AGAACCTCTTTCGAAAATTTTGTGCTGTTATGTTTGTTTCTTCTTTGTAAAGGAAAGTCTTTGTCTTGCGCTCTGAATAACTACTTTTAAGATTATCATACACGGTGTATTAGCTATTGTTATTCTCTTATTACTTTGTTATGAAATTTTGTTCTATGTTCTCATAAAATAAACTTTTGGAAAGTCCAGGAGAGCTTCCATATAACCATTTCTGAGCAAAATGATGGGCAGTCATAATTCCATTCCCCCACTGGAAGCAGGCTCAAAGAACAGGCCTCTTTCTGTTCTTTAGAAACATTATTAACCAGCAAGCTGTCATAGTTTGAAGACAAAGATTGCTCATTTCTACTTTCCATGTACTGTATATGTCATTTATAACAATCATGTGAAATGTATCATCCTAGTAAGATGAACACAGCTCTTGTGACTTATTAGATCAAATTGACAGTTGATTTATTTTCTCTCTTTTTTCTTCAGAAAGGGTGAAAAAAAATCATTAGATAAGTCATAATTGCCAGGAGGCATTTTGATCATAATGGCAAATTAGCATAACGATCTCCTGGAACATATAATTGCTGAAATTTGCAGTTTCCTAAGAAGTCTCTAAGAGGTAGAGAGAGTTTGAAGTTAATGTTTAGATTTCAGTCTCTCCTGCTCCTCTTGTCATCCATTATTACAGTCATCGAGGATTAACACTCTTGGGACTGCAGTTATGTCCCATTGTGGGCTCTCCCAGGAACAATTCTATTAATACCACTTTTCGTCTTCCTAGGTGCAAATTCAGGAAACGGTCAGGGAAAGAATCTCTCTCAGCCAGATGCCAGCTTTCTTGGAGCCTACTGGGGAGGAGCCTCCACTCACAGGGACCACAACAAATTTCCTCTCCAGCACAGGAAGACTCCACAAGGACGATGCATCACTGGCCCAATACTCGGAGGTGGAAAGCTGTCCCCAAGATCCACGGCAGGAAGATAAACAAGAAAGAGACAGCACCACACCTGGGTGTTCCTGGGCAGACCTGGAACTTGAACTAAGTACCCCCAAGGCTAATGGTGGAAATATGTCCCTGGCTGTGCTCTCAGTGCATCACCCCCAGTATGCTAGCATTGAGCCCAGGGAGCCTGAGGCCCTCTCTGTTGCTTCCCCTGAGCCCACAGATCCTTCTCTCGCCTTGGAAAATGTGTGCAGTGGGTCAAGAGACAGAGAAGCAGCGTGTGTAATGGAGTGTTTTGAAACCGGTGACCAGGGAACATGTTATGATACCGCGGATTCTCCTGTTGGAACACTAGTTGATAAATATTTGCCTCAAGATATTTGCTCCATGGACTCCGAGCTGACAGAAGGTCAAAGCAAAGTATGTGATTTATATTCTCCTCATGACAAGACACTGGCAGTTCTTTTCCGAACACAAGGTTCTGAGTCTCCACAGCCCACAGGTGACAGCAGCAAGGATAGGAACACAGCAGAGTCGCCTCTTTTTGTCAGTACTTTTACCTGGAACATGTCACAGGAGGCCACCAAAAGTGCCAGAAGGGAAAATCTAGCCAAGGTGGAGAATTCCACTGCCATCTTGTCCTCAGCAGCATCGACCGACTGGGAGAGGCTGAGCCCACAGCACTCAGGGCGGGTTGGGGAAGCCCAGCCCCTTTCTGTTGAGAAAAACCCTTTTGTAGACTTTAAACAAGGTGATGAGAGTCCTAGGACCTGTGTCTCAGTCACCACAGACACCCCAGCCATTCATAGTTTGGTTGTGAATTTACCTCAGGAGGAGCCAATAGCATTAACAGCGTTAACAGCTAACGCTGAGTATCTACCAGAGGCCAGAAAGACTGAGTGCATACCAGCTGATATTGTTGCCACCGAAAGTCACCCAGCCAAATACATTGTTTCAGTTTCTGTGAACAACCTTCCAACTGGTGCACAGGAGAATTCACCTGGGGTGCCAGATGAAAATAACCCCAAATTTCCTTCCAATGGCCAGTCGAGTCATGTTTTAAATGGCTCCACAACTGAACCTACCAAAGAGTTACTTGACTTGGCCTCCAGTGTGTCTGGAGTCTGTGGCAGCCATGCTCCCCTGCTCCTGGAGGGAGAGGGCCCCTGTCATGGTTCCCCTCTTCAGACTGATAACCAGGCTAGAAGTAAGAGCCAGAGCATGGTCAGAGCAGACAAAAGCCCTGAAGAGGATTTCCAAGAAAAAGGAAGTGAAACAGAGAAGGGACGCCAACCAGAGAGCCAGTTCCACCAGGGTTCTTTTTTAGCAGATCATTTCCAAGAAAGTTTGCTCCCCACATCTGCGATACAAGACAAAGCTAACCTGGTGCTCTTAGAACACTCCCTAGCAAACTGCACAGATGGAAGCGGGTATAGATCAGGCATGGGAACCGACATCTCCACGGTGGCAGAAACAATGACAGAAAAAGACAGCCAGGCACTAAGCAATGCTCCATCACTCTCTGAAATCCTGCTGGAGGAATCTGAAGAGACTGGACAAGGAAATTGGAAATCGGGCAAGAAGCTGAAGATTATAACCTTAGAAGCTTCTGTTCCTGAAATCTGGCCACCAACGCAAGTAATGGAGCTTGAGTACAAGGAGGTAGAACCTAGTCCCATACTCCCTGCCAGGCCCTGGGTTCTACCTGCTGCTCCACAGGCAGACGCTGCCTTGCCTGAACAGGGTCGCTCAGGTATGACAGTCTTGGTTCCCAATCAGCAGGATGAGACTGGTCCAGCCCTTGCCGATTGCAGGGAAACCCATGAGGGCAATGTGCCAACCAGCACCACACACCAGAGGAGTCTTTCTTCTCAGGATTGGAGCCAACCAAGATGCCTGGAGCCATCCATGGGTGTTGTTGGTGAAAAGGAATTGTGGGTCACAGATTCATTATCAAAGGCTTCTGGAAGTGGGTGGAAGGAAAACGCTAACAGCATGAGTCAAGCCCAGGAGGAAACCCTGGTCCAGGTGGCTCACTTGGCCTTCTTTAAACAGTTTCTGGCCTTGCCTGGCATCCTCGAGTCCTCTGTTGATCCCACTGATGACACAGGTGGGATGGAGCACCCCAGGGCTGAGAAACTCAAGCCCTCTGATCTCACACTGGAGGTCATCAGAGAGGGGGAGAAATTGACTGATGGAAATTTGGATCAGAGAGTAGAAGTCCAACCTGCCATTCTGCAAGTTCCATGTCCCCAAAAGAGTGGGGAGACCATTCCAAATGAAAACAGAATCAACCAAGACCAAGTAGACAGCAAGAGAGTAGAAGCTGAACAAAGTCAACAGAGTGAAACAAAAGTGGACATCCAGTCTGTCATCTGGCAAGACCTACGACCTAACGCAGGTGAACAAAGAATTCCAAGTGCATGCAGCATTGGCCAGATACAAGCAGGCAGTGACAGAAGCTCAGAGGGGGCTGGACAAAGTAAAGAGAACAAAGCTGGATCTATTTGCCACACTTCATCTCCTGCTAAATGTCTTACAACAATGACCCAGGTGTCTGTTGGAGTTGATTCTCACCACTCCACAAGCCGAAGTCATGATCAATCTACAAATGACTTTATGGAGCCCAGTAACCATCAGTATGTATTTTCTGACTCAAAGGAAAGGGGAATTATTGAGAATGAGTCTAGGAAACACGCAACCTCTTCTAGCGATCTTACGCAACTGCCTTGCGTCTCGTCTCCTGAAGGGAACATCACACACTTTCCAATAAGCTGTAGAATTGAGGAACTCAAAAGAGAGAAGCCTCAAGTTGGGGAGCCCAAACTCCCAAGCTCATCTGGCTCCACCTCAATGACTTTGGCTTTCATTTCAGGAGAATGTGAGTCAGAGAAATCCCCTGAGTTCCTGCAGGAGCAAAAGGGCTCCACCCTGAGCAGTGGGAAAAAGCCAAGGGAGAAGGCGAAGCCCAGCCACGTGGCCTCACAGATTGGCCAATTACAGGAGGCTCAACTAGCAGTGCCCAGGTCAGAGGAGGTCAAGAAGAAGCAAGAAACTTCAGGAAGTGGACATTTAACTGAGGGAGTAAAGAAGAAAATACTGTCCAGGGTGGCAGCCCTGAGACTGAAATTGGAAGAGAAGGAAAATGTCAGAAAAAACTCGAGTCTTCTTAGAAAGATTCCTAAACTCGAAAAATCATTGTCACACACTGATGAGAAAAAAGACCCAAAAAAGGCACCTTGCAAAAGACAAGGAAAAGGTGAGGCTCTGTTGCTTCTATCTTTGTTGAAGTTTCGGTGTATAAGACCAGGTATGAGGTTCTTACATCCTTTTGAGCCCTCTGCAATTCAGGCTAGTATCCATTGTGTGGACATTTGATGGTGGTGACCAAGTGGCTTAAGCACTTAGGTCTATGGTTCTCAAACTTCTGCACACATCAAGATCACTGGCAGCTTGTTAAAATGCAGACTGCTGG
>RJWM01048259.1:0-11611 GCA_004363535.1 Dasyprocta punctata
TTTAACATAATAATAGGGGTCAGACCATCATCTCTTCAATCCTAGTGGAGACCCATGGTTCTATTCCCTCCTAAAAATTGGCAGGAAGGAGATTTTACATCTTGTGAGCATTTCAGATACTGGCATAATTCACTGTGATCTTCAGAATCCTTTGCATTTTGATGACAGACTTAAGGGTTGAATTATTTATCATCCCCCAAAAGATATGTTAAAGTCCTCAAGGTTACTATTTCAGAATGTAACCACAGAAAAAGGAAAGAGCTGCAGAAAAAGTTTCTACCATCTTAGAGATATACCTATACTGTCGTGAACAAAAAATTGACAGAAATGTGAATGGTAAATGTACTTCTGGGGCAGCCTCATATGCAAATGAAGAATGCATTATTGGAAACTGGAGAAAAGGTGATCCTGATCATAAATTATGTTCTGCTGAGTAGAAAGTAGAACTTGTAAACAATGAACTCTGATATTTACCTGAGATTTCCAAGTTAAGCCCTGAAGGCATAGCCAGATTATTTCTTATTGATAAAGTAAGCAGTAAAGAAAAAAAAAAAAAACTGAAGCAGGAATTGTTCAGTAAAAAGGAACAACATAAAAATTTGCAAAATTCTCAAATTCTCTGTGTTTTAAAAATAATTGGACAGATGTTTGCTAAAGAGATTAAATTTGCTCAGGGAGAGAACTATGTGTCTTTTGAGAACCCTCCATGTTGGGCCGAGAGGCAGCAACCAGAAGAAACCCCGCCTGCCTCCCTGGTGAGTTTGTGCGACCACGCGGACCTCAGGGAGAGAACTATGTGCCTTTTGAGAACCCTCCATGTTGGGCTGAGAGGCAGCAACCAGAAGAAACCCCGCCTGCCTCCCTGGTGAGTTTGCGTGACTGTGCAAACTCCAGGAAAAGAAAGAGAGGTGCGTCCCATAGGCCTACTGGTGCGTGGGCTATGAATCAAGGACCTTCCCTCCCCTGCCGTAAGCATCCTGCTTGCTCAGAGAACCTGCTACGTTCATAGCAACTAAGGTACATAAAGCAACTAAATGCTTGTATTGTTAGGTTTTTTGCAGGCCTGGTGCCCGCAGTCTGAGCATTTCTTGGGTAGATGACATTGTGTAGCATGGCAAATATGTGGGATTGTCCTCTGTCTTGTCTTTGAGCCCCAATATTGTTCTCATTGTTTTGCTTAATTTTGTTTAATTTTCGTTTCCTTTTTTTTTCTTTTCCTTATTTCACATCCTGTTTTTATTGGTTTTATTGTGTTTTGTTTTTGGTTTGTTTTTGCTATGCCTGATGGAATGGTCAACTATTCTCAAAGTAACAAGATATAATATAATAGCTTTTGTTTTCATAGTATCTCTCTTTCAAGTTCTATGCCAGTTCTACAGCTTTGTTTTGATTGTTATGTTATCTTTTGTTGGATTTTACTATCTATGAAATAAAAAAAGAAAAAGGATTAAATTTATAAACTGTGGATTCAATCAACAGGAAAAATATTGTCACCTTGGACTAAATAAGATGGTGACAAAATGAAATAAAATAGGGTTATCAGCCTTCCAAGATTCTACAGACAGTGAGAGCTCTTCTGTGAACATGTATTATCCTTTAAGAAAAGGGAAGAATACCTTAGGATGACTGAGATACCACTGGGTCTTCTGTGACCCTAGCCCAAAAGACACAGGCCATATGGACAAGCTCTTGGCTGTTTTCCAAAGCCACCACACAGAACAAGATGACAGGGCCATAGGAGGATAAGACCTTGAGCCAGTAAGGATTATTTTCAATCCTTAAAATCCAGTGGAAATTGTCCTCCAGATTCTGAATTTGTTTGGAACTTGTAAACTCCTGTTTTTCATTCCAATTTTTCCCTTTTGAAATGAGAATGTCAATCCTCTGCCTGTTACACCATGGTGTTTTAGGAGCAAGTAAGTTGATATCTGCTTTCACAGGTTCGCAGATGGAGGGAAACTTTTCCCCAGATTCTACCCTAAATCTCATTCATAATTATTTTTGATGATGTGGATTCAATTTGAAACTTGAAGTTGATGGTGTTATGTGGTAGATATATTTTGAATATGGGAAGAATGAAAAAATATTTAGACATCAGAAAGTGAACTGTTAAGGGTTGAATTGAATCCCCAAAATATGTAGAATTCCTAACATTCAGAAGGTTGGCATATGAGCTTATTTGAAAATAGGATCTTAATACAATAATCCAGTTGAAATGAAGTCATTTAGAATGTTCTGTATCCAGTATGAATAAAAATCCATATACAGTGGGATATGGAAGTAAGAGAGAGGTATCACTGAGAGAATGGCAAGTAAAAATGAAAGCAGAGAGATGCACTACACCTACAAGCCAAGCAACCAAATACTATCAGCAAACTATCAGAAGCTAGAAGAGAACTGTTTTAACAAATTCTCATTAACAATTATGCAGAAGGAACCAAATCTGCTGATACCTTACCTTGGACATCTAGCCTCAAGAACTCCTGAGACAATAAACTATTTCTGTTGTTTAAACTACCCAGTTTATGCATATTGTGGAATCATTAGGAATCCAACCCACAGGAGAAACAGACAATGTTTTTTGGTTTGGGAACTACCAGAACTTTAGATACAAGTATGCACAGATCCCAGTGCTCACTACAAACCTCCCCTTGTCTATCTGACCCCCATCCCCAAGTCCATGACTTGGAGAAAAAAAGAAATAGCTAAGTTGAATGAAGCCAGAGTCTTCAGTGAGATTACTTCTTCATTCAATAACTAAATGTGCAAAGATCAGTGCCTCCCAAGAACTCGCCATGCTGAGTCAGGGAAGATCCAACCAGAAGACAACAAGCCAGCTCTCTGGGTTAAGTGGTGCAAACTCTAGGAAGAGAAAGATCAGTGCCACCTGAGAACCCACCATGCTGGGTCAGGGAAGATCCAACCAGAAGACAACAAGCCAGCCCTCCTGGTAAGCAGCTTGAGTGGCACAGACTCCAGGAAGAGAAAGATCAGTGCCTCCCAAGAACCCACCATGCTGAGTCAGGGAATATCCAACCAGAAGACAACTAGCCAGCCTTCCTCATAAGTGGCACAACAGGTTCCAGGAAGGGAAAGGTCAGCACCTCCTGTGAGCCTATTAACACGTGGGTTGAGAACTGACACCCTCCCCTCCCCAGTAAGCAACCTGCTTGTTTGGAGGACCAGCTAAGTTGATAGCAACTAAGGTACATAAAGCAACTAAATGCTTGTATTGTTTGGTTGATTTTGCAGGCCTGGGGCCAGCAGTCTGAGCATCTCTTGGGAGGATGACAGTATGCAACATAGCAAATATGGAGGATTTCCTTCTATCTTGTCTGTGAGGCTCAATATTGTTCTCACTGTTTTGCTTTATTCAATATTCTGTTTTGATTGGTTTTATTGTTTTGTTTTTGGTTTGATTTTGCTATACCTGATAGAATGGACAACTATTGTGAAGATAACAAGATATACTATAGTAGCGATTGTTTTCCTAGTATCCTGCTTTGAAGTTCTGTACCAATTCTAATGCTTTGTTTTGATTGACTTTGTTCTGTTTTGTTTTGTTGGATTTTACTATCTTTAAAATAAAATTAATAAAAAATAACTAAATATGGCCTGTGTACTGGGCCTTTGGTCCATATGGAGACTCAACTGACTACTGGCATTCATTCTAATAGTGAGCCCTGGTCACTAGCAGCAAACTACTGCTATGAAGATAAAAGAACTTGATATACAACAACTGACATATCAAACCTTCTTTGTACCATTCATATTCCCATACACAATCAGAATCAGTTTGACTTTGGGTGTAATAGGTTTCAGAATACCACACAGTCCTTCCACAAACTATCTAAATTCTTTGACTTCTAGTCATCAATGCATAGGGAATAACTTGGAAAAATTTCTCTATCCAGGGAGAGTACTGACCTTTTCCTGTGCTGAAGACATTCACCTGGGGGCAGCCTACCAAAGGCTATTGCCATGAGCTACAAGAAGCATCACCACTAGGCCATTAATGCAGACAAGGTATAAGGACCTAAAAACCCAAGTGAAATCCATAGTACAATCCATAAGGGGGCAAAAGATCTTATCCAAGAAGAATGACTGCCAAGCCATAAGCCTATTCTACTTCAATAAGTAAAAAGAATCCAAGAATTATTGGGATGCTCTTGCTACTGGTATATTCACATTCCCCAAGTTGGGATCTAGATGGCACCAGTACTTTGGGTTATCAGTAAATCTACCACTTTATACGAATGCCCTGACCAATAAGATGTCCTATAGGTTTTCCAATGGGCTAACCTCACTGCCTTTACCCTGAGCCCTTGTGATCCACCTCTGCCTTTGAGTTTAGGTGTCAGCAACTTCTCTTCACCAAGTGGAGGCTATATCAGAACTGTAATAGACCAGAACTATCTACTAGGCTTTAATACTCATTCTTTCTGGAAGTCACCCAAAAACTACATTTGCTTGGCAAGAAAAATACTGGATAGTTACTAGGTCTTTGAATACAAATATATGACTCATGACATGAAATAGTGTTACAAACAGAAAATTCAATAAAAGATTCATTGATATGTGTGATTTTGTTCTCTAGTTATTTTAGGGAATTTATATGCTAGTTCAAAAATACACATTTTCTAGTCAAGTGTGATGCCATACCCTTAAAATTCCAGGACTCTAAGAGGCTGAGGCAGGAAAGTGCTGCATGCAAGCTCAGTCGGACAACTTAGTGACTTAGTGAGATCGCATTTTAAAATAAAGGAAAATAGAAAGGGCTAAGGATATACCTCAGCACAAATGCCCTAGGTTCAATTTCCAACATAAAAGAAAAATAAATTATTCTGTAACATACATGGTCAAATATTAAGGAAAAAAACAAACAAACAAAAAACTTCTACTGAGTTTTTGTTGAAAATGACTTAAAGTTATCTATTATTATATTTACTACTGAATCTTTCTGCTCTGGAAGTTTTTAGTTTAATTAAATTGCTCTTGGAATTTCAACACTAAACATTAATACTGAAGCATAACATTTTCATTTGTGTGAGAACAGGATGAGCTACATAAACAAATATATTCAGCTCTCTATTACATCCTGGAGGGTGGGCCATCTGGAAGACAGAGAATTCACACTCTGCACCCCTCCACTGCATCCCAGATGGCAGGGCCAGCTGGAAAACGGTGAGTTCATGCTCTGCACCCCTCCATTACATCCCTGATGGTGGGGCTGGCTGGAAGACAGTGAGTTCACAATCTCAGCCTCCTCCATTGCATCCAGAGGTTGAGCTGGCGGGAAGACAGTGAGTTCACGCCTTCATTGCATTCCAGATGGCAGGGCCAGCTGGAAGACAGTGAATTTGCAGGCCAGGCCTCTTCCATTATCTGCCCCTCCACTGATTGTGGGGCCAGATGGAAGAGTGTAAGACTGACGGGAACTCCAAGACTCAGGACCACAGCCTGATGCACAGACGCACACACACCTTTGGAGGCTGAAGTAATCAGTTAAGCCAGTAACATGGAAGCATCTAAAGCAGCAGTGAGGAGACAGCAGTTGGAATCTGGAGAACTCCACCAACAGAAGACCAATCCCAGTCTCCACATTCAGAGGCCAAGATCAGCTCCCCATCCAGCACATCTCTGGGATGTAACATAGGCATTATCACAGAACTGTGAACAGCAGAAGATGGTAGGTTCTTGGGATAGCTATAAAGAATCAACTACATATAGAGACATCCCTGAGCAATGGACATCTCCTTTCCTCCTTAGAGAGGACTCAATGCTAGTGGTAGAGCTATATATCATGGGCGGTTGGTGGGCAGCAACACAGAAGATGAAATAAAACAAAAAAAGAGAAGGTGGAGAATGGCAAGATGCAGATGTGGGGTGCAGTCCCAGACTTCCAGCCCACCAAGAATAGGTCTGGAAATCAATTAAATGGATGAAGTTGGAAGTGAAACACTGGAAGTTTATAAAACAAGAACAACCTAAGTGAAAAAAACAAGTGGAAAAGGATATAGAGAAAATAATCTCTCAGGTACAAAAAGAAATGATGCTTAAAATCAAAGATATTAGAAAAGACACAAATAAGAGAATAGATGAGTTTAGAAAAAGATGAAAACAAAAAATGCCCGACATTAGGAGAGAAATGGAATCCATGAAACAGATTCAAACAGAGATCCAAGAGATTAAAACTTCCATTGAAAGTATGTGCAACAGACTGAATGAAGAAAAGGATAGAATTTCAGATCTGGAAGACAGAATTGCAGTTAGTGATCATGAAAAGAAAGATATCTCAAAAATAGCAAGAGACCATGTGGAATCAGTCCAACAGCTGTAAGATGAAGCAAAAAAGAACACAACATTGACTTGGATCAATGAGAAAGCTGGAGACAGCACAAATGCCATAACAATCATAAACATATATACACCTAATACAGGAGCACCCAACTATATAAGACATTTATTAGATATGGAAAATCAAATAAACAATAACACAATTGTAATGGGAGATCTCAATGACCCATTGTCACAGAAAGACAATCAACTAGATAGAAAACCTGTGAACAAATGGATTTAATAGGAAGAAGCTATGTGCCAAGACCACATTCTAGTGGCCCAGAGAGATCTGGCAAGTCCAGTGCTCGCTCAGAGAAGAATCCATGCCCCGAGGCCCCACACCAGTGGCCCAGGGAGATCTGCTGAGCCCAGTGCATGCCCAGAGAAGAAACCATGCCCTGAAGCCCTGCCACCATTGAGGGAGTGTCTTGGTTACTTTTCACTCGCTGCTGGGACAAAACACCTAACACCCAAAACTAGGGAAGGAAAGGTTTATTTATCTTACAGTTTTCAGAGGTTTCAGTCCATAATCAGCTGGCTCCAAGGCAGGGTGTATGGCACTGGGGCAACACTTCAAGGCAGCAGCCGAGCAAAAGCAGCCAGAGTAAAAAGGGGGCAGAGGAAGCCTCTTTTCCTCCCTTATATTGTACACAGGACACCTCCCCCCTCCAGGGTGGGTGTAGCATTCACAAATCTTGCCTTTGCTTGCACAGGATAAGGATGTTTACAAAGTAAGAACTCTGGTTCCCTGCCCAGTCTCTCAGTTAAACTTCTGACTTTCCCAAATTGACACAATGAACAGGTAACTGCTTATGCTCTACACCCCAGGATGTAGAGCTGCTGAGTTACTTAATTAAGCTTCTAGACTTCTCAAGTTGACACAATGTATAAACCATAACAGGGAGCAACTTGCCTTTCCACTACTCCAGGCACCTGAAATTGGAGGAACCCAGGCGCTTAGGCCAATCCATTATACTGAGGGACTGGCAGCCAATGCAGGAAGAATCCAGGATGCAGCAATTGGCTGATTTGGAGGAACACAGGAAAATGTCAAGGAGAAAGAGCAAAATACAGTCTCAGATCTCCCGCCCACACAGAACAAGTTCAGGAGACACAGACATAGTAGAAACCAGAGATTACACATCTGAAATTTCTGAAAAGATAACAACTGAAGTAAAGAAGCAATTTAGTTCTTGTTTGATTAATTATACATGCCTATGTCTGATGGTCTGGACAGCTATTTTGAAGATAACAAGAGGCATTATAGTAGCCATTGTTAACGTCGTATTATTTTGTCTTGAAGTCCTGTATCATTTTAATTGTTTTGTTTTGGATGATTTTATTACATCTGAAGGTATGGGCAGCTATTTTGAAGACATGCAGGCTGAGAGAAGCAGCAGCCTCACCACCATGCACCACTGAACATTGAGGAAGGCTCAGTGTAGCTGCACGGGTCTGGAGAAGCCTGCTCCACACCCTGCTACCTCCCTGGGAACCTGGGTTCAGAGAAATCCACATGCCTGTCCCATTTCCCTGTACTGCAGAGGGGCAGCCAATGTGGGAAATGCCCGGGACCCCGCAACCAGCTTGTTGGGAGGAGCCTAGGAGAATGTCAAGATGAAGGAGCAGAAGGCAACCTCAGACCTCTAGCTCACACAGAACAAGTCTGGGAGATATAGTCATGGAAGAAAATGGAAGTCACATACCCAAAATCTCCAAGAGGACAGCAACTGAAGTAAAGAAACAACTTCATGAGACTGTAAAAGCAATTAGATCAGAAATAATATCTCAGGTAAAAGAAGAAATCACAAACATAAAGAAAGAATTGATGAGCATATCTAAAGAAGAAACAGATAAAAAAGAGGAGCATAGGAATAGAAACCTTGTGTAGGAGGGAAACCTTGAATGAACAATATAGGAAAGAATTATAATGCATGAAACACATTCAAAGAGATATCAAGGAAATTAAAAAGTTCATCAAAAGTTGGCAAACCACTTGAAAGAGACTGAAAGTAAGACTTTCAGACCTTGAAGACAGGATTGCAGCTAGTAATCATTAAAGGAAAGATCTCTTAAAAATAACAAGGAACTAGGAAAAATAACAATTCAATGGCTACAAGGTGATGCAAAGAAAAATAATTTAAGAGTGATAGGTGTCAGCAAAAAAGCATGGGTCAATGAAGTGAAAAGCCTATTTAATAGCAGAAAACTTCCCAAACATGGGGAAAGGATCTGGCATACAGATAAGAGAGGCATATAAGACTCCAACTACCCATAACCAAAATAAATCTATACCTAGATATATAATAATCAAGATCCCACAAATGTGACACAAGAACAGAATATTAAAAGCTGTTGGAGAAAATGGATCACCTATAAGGGAAAATCAATCAGAATCATGGCAGACTTCTCAACACAAACCATCAAATCAAGAAGAGTTTGGACTGAAGTGTTTCAAATCCTGAAAGAAAACAATTTACAACTTTTGTACCCTGCAAAAGCATCTTTCAAAATTGATGGAAAAATATGACATTTCTGTGATAAGGAACAACTGAAGGAATTCATGACCACCAAACCAACCCTACAGAGAGTACTGAAGAATATTCTAGAGATAAAGATGACCATGGTTTCAGGTATGGCAGCAGAGGGGGACCAGCAAATAGGACAGGCGATTGAATCAAGGGGAAAACTGGAGTGCCAATAGCAGGAGGACAGCATGCCAGAGATGAACCAATGCATTTCAGTTGTAAACAATAATGCAGATGGTCTCACTTCACCAATAAAAAGAAACACAGGGCGAGTGGATCAAGAAACAAAATTCATCAATATACTGTACACAAGAAACACATTTTCTTGAAAGGAAATTCATAGACTGAAAATCAAAGGAGAGAAAACAATTATTTCACATAGCAGGAGACCATAACAAAGCAAGGGTAACTTTCCCATCAACCCCAGAATGGATAAGATACAGTATTTTCATACAATGGAAAGCTACCCAGCCATAAAGTAGGATAATCTCAAGGCTTTTGTAGGTAAATGAATGCAACTGCAGATCATGCTCATGGGTGAAATGGTTTGAACTCATATAAGTGAACACTGAGTTATATACCTATCATGAAAAACTGAAGGAGGCAGTGGGATCCAAAAAGCACAACAGATATTATGAAAGTGATAGGGGAGGGAATGTATAAAAAGGGAAAGTGGTAACCACTGTTAATTTCCTATTATCTTGTTTTGAAGTCTTGTAATACTTTCATTCCTTTGTTTTGATTGGTTTTATTCCATTTTGTATTGTTTGATTTTATTATGTGTGAAGGTACAGACAGCTATTTTGAAGACAATAAGAGACATTATGGCAGCCATTATTGATTTCCTATTACCTTGTTTTGAAGTCCTGTAAGGCTTTCATTCTTTTGTTTTGATTGGCTTTCTTCAGTTGTATTTTATTATGTGTGAAGGTAGGCACAGCTATTTTGAAGAAAACTAGAGACACTGTGGTAGCCATTGTTGATTTCCTGTTATCTCATTTTGAAGTCCTATAACGCTTTCATTCTTTTGTTTTGATTGGTTTTGTTCTGTTTTGCTTTGTTTGATTTTATTGTATGTGATGGTACGGACAGCTCTTTTGAAGAAAATGAGAGACATTATGCTAGCCATTGTTGATTTCTTGTTGTCTTGTTTTGAAGTCTTGTATCATTTGTATTGTTCTATTCTGATTTGCTTTATTGTGTTTTGTTTGGTTTTATCATGTTTAAAGTAAAATTAAAAGAAAAGAAAATAAAGGCATTCAGTCCTCTAAGTAGAAAACCAAATGTGCTAACTGCAGATTTTAAGCTTATAACAAGTGTATAGGACATTTTCTCTCATTCTAATCAAGTTATAAGTAAATCACTATAAAGACAGATCTGAGATTAAGAAGGTAAGAGCATTTTTAATATTTGTGTGTTGAAGAAGGCTCATTATTTCATTATTATTCCTAGGCATCAAATATGCTATCTGTTTGTTCCCTAGTTTTTTTGGGGGGTTATTTACACTTCAGGTTAATATATATTAATAGAATAAACAATGAAAATGTTTGTATTCAGGTTTTTTTATTACCCCATTATTTATAGTTTCATAAAAACCGATTATATTAGCAAAGAAGCCTGGTTAAACAAATGAAGGTAAAGCATAAATTATGGTATGACTTATGGTGTATCTATAATATAAAAAAAGTGTCAATCAGCACACATTGAGATATTTCCAGGAAATAATGCTAAGTGAAGGATAAAGTTAGAAAAGAATATTTAATATGTCAGCTATTAAGAAAAAAGGGAAATAAGAAAAATGTGTAAGACAAAGAGATACTTATGTTTTCAAATGAAATACAAGAAATGTGTTGCATACATATGCCAACTCCCCACAATGAATGTAATCATTATGTACAGTAAACATATACCAATAAAAAGAAAAAGAAAAGAAGAAATGTATGAGAAAACATTGTAGTTGTGGTTGTAGAAAGGAAGACTCGAGAGTAGAGCAGAAAAGATACAGGGAAGAACACTATGTGCACAATTTTTCATGTAAGTTTGGGAGTAGGTTAATGTTCAACACAGTCAAAACATTAAAAAGTTATGACAGAGGATTATCACTAATCAGTGGTCATCTAGGGGGGATCTCCTCCTGAGGGTTGCAGCCATTGTTGATTCCCTATGGTCTTGCTTTGAGGTCCTGTATTGTTTCCATTGTTTTGTTGGGTTGGGTTTTATTCTCTTTTGTTTTGTCTGATCATATTAAATCCCATGGCAGGAGAAGCTATTTCAAGGAAAGCAAGATATATTATGGTAGCAATTTTGGATTTGCTATTGGCTGGTTTTGAAGTCCTTTATCACATTCATTGTTTTGTTTTTATTATTTCTATTTTATTCTGTTCTGTTTGATTTTCACTATGTCCAAAGTTATCTGCAGCTATTTTGAAGACATCAAAAGGCATTATGCTCAACTACTGTTGATTTCATATTGTTTTGAAGTCCTGTATCTCTTACACTGGTTTGTTTTGATTGATTTTATTCTGTTATATACTCTTTTAAAAAAAAAGAAGAAAATGCAATGCATATGTCATAAAGGAAAGCAAGACTAGCTTTCAGGGTGTGGATTGGAACTAAAGGTGTCTGTATGAACCCACAATTTCTACAAATGACTGCACATGTGCACATGTACACATATATGAATACATATGTACATGTATGTATAATGTGCATTGTGTATATGCATGTACACATGTACAGAAGAG
>RJWM01048260.1:0-11549 GCA_004363535.1 Dasyprocta punctata
TAGAGATGAGAGCGTTTTGCTGGTGAGTCACTGTTCTATTTCATCTGGGGACCTGAGTGCTCTCGCTGCTCTATTCCCTTAGGGGGTCATGCTCCTCTGCTTAAAAGAATATTGCCTGCTCTCCAAGCTAATGATTTGTTTGGAGGACGGAAGTCTCAGAGGTGACGATAACTGTACAGCTCTTATCATGTATCTTTCAAGTCTTTGATCTGCTTTTTTCTGAATACATGGGACCCCTCAGTAGCAAGATTAAAGATGCCTCTTCATAGAAGAAAGGCAAAAGTTGAAAACTTAAAAGCGACTCAGGTTTCCAAATAATATTTTTGTATTTTTTCATTTTGTCAACATCATGTTTGGTGAGTGTCGTTTTTCATTCATGTGATAATTGGATGGTAATCCAAATACGTTGTGAGATCGTAGGCTTTCCAGGGAAAATAGGAAATTTGTTTTTAAAAAATGGTTAGGGCAACTGAGTTTATGATCAGGGAATACATACTCATCTTGAATTATATTTAACTCAATAAATAGTTACTTGGGACTTTGATAGTCAAAGGTTGTATCTTTTGTAGAAAATACCAAGAATCAAGATGTGTTTTTGAGAGACTCATACTCTTAATTGAGCAACTAAAGCATTACAGAAAATGGCGATGGTGAGATGCTGGATATGACCAATGAAAAGCGCTTACAGAAAAATGAATGAATCATTTTGGGAACAGAGAGAAAAAACCATATTCTAAAGTAAAAAAATTTTTTTGTGCCTAATTTACTGCTATTTACTAGTTTATTCTATGGAGAAAATCAATGCCAGAATGGATTGTTGGCACATCTAAATGACTGAAGGAAGAGAAAAAGACCTCAAAGGTTTTACCCCATGATTCTAATTGAGCTATGCTTAAATATTTCAAAATGTTTATATTAAAAAGTTTGATTTGCAAACAAATAATTGTGCAGCCCAAAGGTCTACCACGAGCAGTACTTTGTTTTTTGGTTGTTGTTACTGTTGTTTGTTTATTTTTTAAATACTCCATTTTAACATTCTTAACCAAGTCGGCACACAGTGTCAACTCAGTAAAGAACGACAGGTGCATACTTTGTAAACTAAGAACAGTAACAGAATTAGCTAACCAAGGGGATGCACAGAGCCGATCCTTCTATCCCCTTTCGTTGTTTCTTTCTGACTATTTTAACTCTAATTCTTCACAAGACAAAATGTGCAAGGAAAAAAGTAGTTATTAAGAGAAACTATATCAAATCTTTTCTAAATTAATATTCAAGTTCATAAAAGAATAGGAACATTAGTTGCCATCAGTAGGATAAGTGTATAATACATCTATCAGTATTTGTTCTTGCTCAGTGAGCATCTGTCGACATTTGCTCTGGTCCTTATATGGTGTGACTGAGCATTTTAAAAAGTATAAACTTATTTCACGCTCCTTATAACTGATTAGTACATATTAGGGACTACTTGAGGTGATTGGGCAAAAATCAGATTTATCAGGTAGGAGAAATCACTACTATTATTTTTGTGCTTCTCTTAAATGTTGAATGCATAACCTGGCACAAAAGTATACCCAACCTTCACATAGTAAAGAATCAGTTGAAAACAAAACTACCAGTCAAATTAAAATCAATGGTGGAATAAACTTTCCCAGTGAAAATGACCTAACTATTAAGAATGATATAGAAGAACTTTTAAAAATCAAAGACTTACCAATAACCAGATCAAAATCAGTGTCACGTCTGCACTCCTTCCATGACAGCAAGTAGTTGAGGCAGGAAAGGTCTTGAGATTCTATGTAACTGTTCATTGCCAGCATCATCTGATGAGCTTTGGCTATTCCATAGTGCGCTTGTGTTTCCTCCATCAAAGACGTGTTCATTAGCTTTACTGTTGTGTCAAAAGCTTGCTGAAAGTATTCAGAGGCTTTGCTGTACTGTCCCTAGTAAGGGAAGACAGAAAATATTTTTCTTAATTTTATTTCACCATTTCACATATTTGCTTGGTTCACCTGCTACGTTACACACTGTTCTCTGAACACTTTTTCTTCAGGCAGAAGGGGATGATAAACCAGCTCTCTATTATAATGGGCTTCTTTCTAACAGTATTATTGCTTGCTCTTCAAGATCTTGAAACTAATTTGGCAGAAAGCTATGCCTATTAGATTGAATTATATGAAACTTAAGTCCTTTTAGATAAAAAAAAATGCTCAAAAACATGCCAGTTTCACATGGTTCACCTAATATATTCTAGTGAAAAGAAGTTTGGGTAGAATTTTTATCACTTGGATCATTGTATTTATCCAATGAAAAACTTTTTTAGCTACCTTTGTTTTCAGGCACAGAAGGTCATTTTCAGTGCACCCATTTAATCAGTGGCTAGTGAATATAAACATATCTATCAGCTAATTTCCTTACTGTTCTTGTTTTCCAGCATATGTATCTGTCATTCTTAATTGAGAATGTTGAGGTAACCTACATTTTAAAAATACTATTTTAATACCACTAGCACAAATACAGTGATCATTTAAGTATCGTCCTCTTCACTAAGTTCACTGTAGTATTTCATATTATAAAAATTTAAAATTTGGGGTCCTTCTGTTTATTTGGTTTGGTTTGGTTTTCGTCATCCTCCCCTCTCCTAAGAGCTATTATTCCCCCCAAAAAGTTTTCACGTGGCCTTTTGTGAAACATCAGGGCCAGTGGCCAGTACTTTATTGTGTCATTAGCCTTTGCAAGTCACACTCTGAAGAATGTAGTTTTATTTCACTGAAAATAAAATCAAGTCTTAAAAAAAAAATTGGAAACTTAAAGAAGACTCTCTTCCTGCACCTCCAAATCTTCTAAAGATCCTCACCAAAATTATTCTTAAATCGTGATATGGTTTCTAGAATTGAGTTATACTTGTAAAAACTCTAGAGAAAAAGATTTCCTTTCTTCACTGGCTTATGACCCTTTTGGCTTTAACTCCACTATTCCCTCCATTCCATACACAAAAGGAGAGACGTGCATGGTACTAAACACAGACAGAAGTAGTATGTGATCTGTAGCTCAGAACGGGATATATTTTATGAATAACCAGGAGCAGTTCAAAAATTCCAAACCAAAGAAGTGATAAAGAGATGGAATTATTGCCCTGATTTGATCAGTATGCATTATATACATGTGTTGAAGTAGCACTCTGTTCCCCATAAACAAGCTCTCTTAAAATAATAAAAAATAAATTCAAAGACATGCATGAGCAGTCTTTAGAAAAGAAATCCTTCTAAGAGAATGTTCTATTATGAGCTTTTTTGCTTGTGTTTTGGTTATTTGAGACAGTCTTGCTATGTAGCCTAAGTCAGACTTTGTACTTGGCCTGACCTCAAACTTGTGACCCTTTAGCTTCAGCCTCCTGAGTGCTGGAATAACCCACGTGTACCAAAAGGCCCAGCATTTACTACAGATTTTTAATTAATCTTCTGACATTTTATGAAGGAAATTGATATAGAACACCATAGTATCAGTTTTATACCATTCATTAGTCCACCTAAATGCATCTTCAACTCCACCATCTTCATGTAATCATGGAGCTCAAGCAGGACTCAGACTGATTGAAAAAGAATTCTCTAGCAAGATGAGGAAGGAATGAAACAGGACATGTGTGACAGTAATGTAACATAAACCAGCAGCATGTGCACAAGTGTGTATCATACATAAGGATGGCCATGTCAATTATACTCTCTAGCTAAGTTTGCTAACTTAAACAGAGTCCTCCTGTGTTATATGCGTAATAAATTTTGTCTGTTAAGGTTTTATCTGTTAACAATTATTTTACTTCAAATTATAAAACATAAAACTTACATATGAAAAAGATTTAATTAGGAAAAAATAAAGCTGTATCAAAGACATGCGTATGCCAGTTAAATAAACTCTGGCTGAGAAATAATACAAATATCACTAACAATGAAAATAAACTAGTTAAAACTGTAGATTGCCCTGGCAGACATCAAAAACATAGGATAAAATGCATAAATATATATGACTGCCTTTTTCTAAGAAACAGAGAAATGTAAGTATTTTTTCCCCTGTACTGGGGATTGAACCCAGAGACTTTGCACTAGCCTCTTTCTAAAAAAATATTTTTATTTTTGAGGAAGCATCTTGCTAGGTAGCTAAGTTGCCTGTGCTGAACTTGAACTGGAAATCCTTCTGCTTAGTCACTCAAAGTGCTGGGATTACTGGCATTTCCTCCATTCCTTGCTGAGAAATTTAATTATCTAATTGTTCTAGTTATATTTCTGAGCTTTAAGCTTTTGTTGTAGGTGAGAGTTTCAACTAAGAAATCTGGACCATAAATAAATGGACATGCATTTGAATTTCAAGAATTATTTTTATACTGTCAAAATTAGATCACTCATTTGTTGGTTCACTCATTAAGCAACCACTACATACCAAGCTCACAGGCAATGGCGATTCAGCAGTGGACGCAGTGTACAGTCACGTTGCTGAGCTTGCTATTATTAGATGACATGATACACTTGAAACTTCCATTAGATTTTTCTTAACAAGTGCTTTCCCCTCTAAAATAGGAGGATCACAACTAAATAATAATTCTTCCCTCAGATTGTTCCTAGAATTCCATCTTCGACACATATACAACTACCACAAAACAGAAGTCAGTGTACATCTTTCTAGTTTAAAATACTACTAAGGAAATACAATGTTAACTCTCAGATTTTAATTTTCATACATACCTTTTTGGAGAGTTCACTAATGTATATTGTATTTCCAGTTTTTTTAAATTCTTAAAGAATTTATTATATAAATTTAATCTGTAACACTTTCAAACAACACTCTATAGTTTCTGTCATCAAATAATTTCTGTTCTATTACAAAATGCAGAAGATTCCAAAAAATAGCCCCATAAATCTTAAATATGAGTTTCAAAACATATGGTGAATTTATATACTTCATAATACATCTTATGGGAAGAAGACAACTTCAGTTTCCATTATACATAACCTTGATGAGCATTTAGTGGATAATTCCAGGACAGATCTCGGTGACATCACAGATGTTGAAACAAAGCTTGAATTATTACAGTACAACATAATTTTCAAGTGTTATTCCGATTCTTTCCAGATCCTTCTTCAGAATGTTTAAAATGTCACGCTAACCAACAAGCAAGCTCAGAATAAATGGGTGTTTCCTCAGTTTTAAGGGTAAATCATTTTCCTACTTATTTTTTCTACTATTTTAGTACTGGGACCACCATTCTTTTAGCTATGTGATTAGTCTCCAATCTTATTAAGGAATATCAAATTTCAGAAAAGGTCTATATCTGTTTATCTTCCTAAAAACATTCTCATTTGGCTTCTTTATATTAATTATGTTTTCAATTAGCAGCCCATCTAAAGATCCTCCCAGAGTGTTAGAGAGCTGCTGAATCATGATTACATTGTAAAAGGTAAGCTAATTAGGGTAAAGAATATTTTAAGATGTTATAACTTCGATTATTTAATTTTAATTATCATTATAATGATCACAGAAAATGCTCTTATATTCTTCCAAGTACAATTTTGATTATAACTTTTGTCTTATAATTATGCTATTTCTTGGAAATTATTGTGAATAGTACAATCACAATACATCACATGAGTAATATAAAGCCAGGAAATGTACAGTGAGGGTGGTTTGTAGAAGGTCTAATAGGTAGACTCGTGAATAGCAGCAATACTAGATTTTCTTTTGCAAATTTAGGCTAAGTTTTCAAAATGCTAAAATGGTATGCAAAAATGAAATAGAAATTTGGAGTGTGAAAAGTGAGAGAATACTACTTTCCAGTGGTTTGAAATTGATTGCAAAATTAGTTCAATGACCTGACAGGTGTTTGCTTGCTGATTCTGTACCAGAGGTGCTTATAGGCACCAGAATAAAATAATAAATGGGTAGATTGGGTCCCTGATCTCACTACGGCAAGGTGATGGTTAAGACTGAATGCTGCAGTGGTTTCTCTGGCCCCTGGGAAACGTGGCACTTCACAGCAGCTGAATGGCAGGAAGCCAGCAATGTGAAGTTGAGATCAAAGAGCATTTCATGTAGAGCACTCTAGCCAAGGCACACACATTCCTGAAGAAGGAACTAGCTTGGCATGTTTGAAGAACTCCACAAAGGTCACTTTGGTTAGGCTGGAGTGGGTACAGAAAACAGTAGGAAACAGTCGGGTGAGAGATGGTTGAGAGCCATCTAATATTTTGGGACAGAGTAAGGTTTGATCTGTCTGTTCTCAAAAGAACAGGAATTGTGTTAGTCAGCTTTTACATAGATGGGACAAAATATATGACACCCTCAACTTAAAGGAGGAAAGTTTTATTTTGGCTAATGGTTTCAGAGGGTTCAACCCTTGGTAAGACGACTTCAAGGCAGAAACAGCATGGTGGAAGCGCAGCATGGAGCAAAGCTACTCAACCCATGAGATCCAGAAAGCAGAGACAGAAAAGGAGAAGTGGAGACAAGAATAAACCTTTCTGGTTCATGCCCCCAGTGACCCACCACCTTCAACCAGGTTCCACCTCATAAGTTCATGTTCAGCCATACTCTCATCCATGAATTAATCCACTGATGAGGATAGCACTCCCATGATTCAATCACCTTCTGAAACCCCTCTTTTGAACACATGAGACTTTTAGGTGACATACTAGATCTAGATCATAATTCAAGTGTTTTAGGTAAAGAAATAACAATTTGATTTATATTTTAAAAGGATTATTTGACTTCTTGTGGACATTGAACTATAGCCAATGGTATTAGGATACGTGAATGGGAGAACAATGCATGAAAAAATGAGTTCAGAATTTACTACTGTAGCCCAAGAGATAAGATATAGTATCAAAATGATGTGATAGTAGCTGAGATAGTAGCAGCAGAGATGCTAGTGGATCTAAAATCTATTTTGTTGGCATAGAGGTCAGGATTTGCTTCTGAGTTACATGGAGCAGGGAAGAATCATCAAAGGACATTCATATTTTTGGCTTGATCAACTGGGGCTTGAGATAATTATGTCAATTGTTAGAATAAGAAAGACTAAGGAGTGGTAGGTCAATGGGGGGGCTTTATATAAAACTTTAAAGGTCTATTAGAAATCCGGGTGAAGATATGAAGTGAGTAGGCTTTCCTGATCTCTCAGAGATCAGAACTAGAAATTCAGATTTGGTAGAGAAATAAATTTAAGAGAACTTCGGTTTAGACTTTTTTCTTTTTGGTACTGGGGATTGAACTCAGGACCTTTTACTTGCCAGTCAGGCACTTATGGTGCTGAGCTATACCCCCAGTCCTTGAGTTTAGTTTTTAGGAGGTTATATTTGAACTCATTTAATGCATATATCAAGTATCCAGTGGATTATAAATCTGGAGTTGAGGGGGGATAATCAAAGCTTGAGATAATAAGGAGCTAAAATTCATAGACTGTATTCACTATATAAAGTGTGATCAGAAAATATGGCAAATTTTATATTTGCAAAAATTTAATTTTGGTGAATGATACATTGTCATTAATCCTCTTCAAAATACTACCTCTTGGTTTGAACATACTTATCTCATAATTTTTGCGACTTTCTGAAGCAGTTCTGAGAGCCCTATTTTGTTAGTGTCTCCGTTGTGCTGTTGTGGCTACCTTGATGTCCTGCATTGATTTGAAATGTTTATCTTTCCTATTTTGACTTTGGGGAAAGAGTCAGAAACTGCACCACCCAATAATGTTTATATGAACCTGCCTTTCTCTTGGGTAATACTTGGGAGCAGCCTTCACTGTGTTTTTTATCACACCTTGTAAAGATTCTTATGAAGAAAGACCTCCGGAACTTCTTCAGAAAATTGCAAGAATAATGGGGCAAGCGCTTGAAAACAGAAGGAGTGCTTTGGAGGAGATTAATGGCAGTATCTTTTACTATAATGAAATATTTTGATCATTCATTGTATGCTAGGTAGTTTACTAGGTAGTATATGATTTTTCGTGTACTGAGGATTGAACTCACGGTTCTCACTGAGCTACATCCCTAGCCCCCTTTTAAGAAATTTTTGAGTCAGGGTCCTGCTACATTGCTTGGTAGGACTCAAACTTGAGATACTCCTGCTTCAAGCTCCAAGAATGCTGGAATTATGGGAATGTGTTGTCATGCCCAACTGTTATGGATTACAAACTGGTGGTCAACTTAGCACCAGCTGAATTAATTCGGTTGGTGTTGAGTAAAGATGCTCCACCTGAAGAAAGTTGCCAGCATAAATAGAGACATGGAGAAGAAGAAGGAGGCATTGGGGGTTCTTTCAAGAGTTGCTGTTTCGAGCCGATGGTTCTCCTAGAGGTGCTGGTCGTGCTGGCTTCCCCAAAATGGATTTGGCCATTATCGTTGGAGGAGCTCGGGACCTCATCAACGAGAGTGGCTGTGGTTCACGTTGCGGGAGCCCTGCTCCTCACATTGTGCATTGCTTCCTGGCTCCAGAGGGGAAGCTATGTGCTGGAGAAGCTTGTCACGCTGGGCTTCCTGACCTGTACTCCACTGTTCTCCATCGAAAAGGAGCACGGGACCTCGTTGCCATTGAGGATGGCTGTGGTGCTCTTCAGGGCAGCCCCACTTCTTCTTTTGAGCGTGACTTCTCAGCTCCCATGTAGAACCCTCAACCCACTGCACAGCTCTTTCACCCCGCTGGCATAGACTTCCTAGTTCCACCGCTGACCTTTGGCTGTCCCGGCACAGAACCGTAAATAGACTGGCGTGAGTCCTTACTGTGGGCTCTTAGATTTCCAGTTGGATTTGTGGGAGGCATTATCATGCATTTCGGTCCTAGCTGGACTCTTGCAAGACACTGCTGTGGGATTCAGGCCCTCGGCTAAATATCCTGGTTGTTGTGGACAGATTTTCCTGCACTTTTGTGTGTTCAACTCTGGGTGACTATTATAAAACAGTATTACAAACTCTGTGTCCTGTATGCAGTTGTTCTCCATGTAATCGCTGACTACAACACCAACCCATATAATTATTTTAAAATTTATCCTTTCATAGTTAGTGTTCAAGGTATCTTGTTTTTGACAATTGAAGGATGAAGAAACAAGCTCAGTTCAAATTCAGGCGGACAAAACACAAGGTAGTTTCCCTTTGACTTGTCCTTGGAAAATCTTGTGTTTCAAATGCCTCATGAAATTGCCTAACTATGTACTGGAAAAAAGGCATCTAACACGGTTAGTGAACGTTGATGAGATACTGAAATATAGAGACATAAAATCATCTGTTGCCAATGTTTTCCTAGGAAATGCTTTGTGTAACTCTAGGGAAATTCAAGTAATCAAGGTTCTTACCTTATATCAAAAAGACAAGATGAAAAAAATAATGGCCATCAATTCATTCTAATAAATCCACTTTGTTGTACCTAGTATTTTAAAATCACACTCTTAGTATTGATTTAACAATTCAGAGTCAGCCTGGAAAGACATCAGTAGCTTTTTTTTATTTAAGAGAAAAAAGGCATATATAAGAAAGACAAAAAGCAAAAGAGACAAACAACAACAGCAAATCCACAACAGTAACATTATAGGTTTACAAAATAAGATGATAGAAACTTGATAATGGTTGCAATATTGCGTATTATTACCTTCAACACGTTTGTTTACATTAACAGATATAGAAATGTAAAATTGATCTAATCATATGAGTATTAACCATTCTTTCTCAATAACTAATACATTCAGCAGTGTGTTGGTTTTAGTTATCTTACATATACATATAAACAGATTTATGTCTTTTTCCTTTTCCCTTCCTTCTTTCCTCCTTTTCCCTTTCCCAATTACTTTTTCTCTTTGAGCAGTTTCTTTTTTTTTCATCCAATAAGTCATAACTTTATTAGTGATAGAAACAGTACAAATTTCAAACCAAGCTGCAGTGACCTTTTTAAAACACCAATAAAAGTCCTCTTTTCAGATGATTACATTGTTAGTTCCATAATAGCATTTATAATATCATTACTGTTGTTCTTCAGAGCTCGGACAGCCTTTGCCCTTGTCACATTTGCTTGTGACATAACCAATTCTATGTCCTTAACTTCCATGCCTGTTTCATCAACCTCTTCCTCTTCACTCTCCTCTTGTACAGTTGGAGTCTGTGTATTTTCTTGACTGTTTGAGACAGCTTCACCTTGAACTTTGAATTTCTCAGCAGCTGCTAACTGTGCTTGCTGAGATAAATCTTCAATCTTGGCTTCCCCAAAAACTATGTAGGTATCTGAAGCTGGGCTCTTATAGACATCTGGTTTTGTGATGACAAAGAGGATATTCTTAGATTTCCGGATAGTGACTCTAGTAACCCCTGTAACTTGCTGAAGACCCAGTTTGGACATAGCCTTCCGTGCCTTCTTTTCACTCCAACTCTGTTTTGCTTTGCTGACTGGTTCTTCACCGATTTCAGCTGCTGCTGCCAGCTGGGCTTGTTGTGTGGTTGCTTGTGTGGAATCTTGCTCCTCGACCTCTGGTACTGATTCATCACTGTCAGACTCTGTTCCAGACCCTGTCTCAGCCTGGGGCTGTGGCAACTCCTGCTCTGTAGCAGGGATGGTTTTTGTGGCTTCACCGGGCATTTTGTGTGGAGAACGTAGAAAGAAGATGGCGGCAACTTTGAGCAGTTTCTTACCCTTACACAGTATTTATTATAGATTTTGGATCACATATACTGTTTCAGTTTCTTACACTAAGGAGAAAATATGGTATTTACATATATAAGTTTGATTTATCTCACTTATGAGTAGGGTCTCAAGTTGTGTCCATTTACTTATAAAAGTCTCAACGCAATCTTTCTTGATAGCTGAGTAGTATGCCATTGTATAAAAATACATCTTTTTTATCAATTCCTTGATTGATGGGCACTTGGGTTGTTTCCAAGATTTGGCTATTACAAATTGAGTTGCTATGAACATGGGTGCAAAAATGTATCTGTGGTATGATGTTTTCAGTTCTTCTGGGAAAATCCCCACAAGCAGGATAGCTGTGTCAAATGGAATCTCTAATCCTAGCTTCTTGAGGAATCTCTACACTGACTTCCACAGTGGTTGCACCAGTCTACACTCCCACCAACAGTGGAGAAGAGTTCCTTTTTCCCCACAGGCCCTCCAGCATTTGTTATTGGTTGATTTTTTAATCTTGGCCATTCTTTCTGGAGTAAGATGGAATCTCAGTGTTGTTTTAATTTGCATTTCCTGAATGACAATTGATGTTGAACATTTCTTCATATATTTATTTGCTATTTGTATTCTTTCTCTGAGAAGTGTGTATTCATCTCAGATGTCCATTTTTGGATTAGGTCCTTGAATTTTAGTGGCCTGTTTTCTTTTAATTCTTTATACATTTTAGATAAAAGTCCTTTGTCTGATGGACAATTGGCAAAGATATTTTCCCAGTTCATGGGTTTTCTTTTCACTCTGTTGGAGATTTCCTTTGACATGCAAAAACTTTATATTAAGACAAGATCCCAGTTGTTGATTCTGGGAAGTGTTTCCCGTGCAATTTGATTTTTGTTCATGAACTCTCT
>RJWM01048261.1:0-11564 GCA_004363535.1 Dasyprocta punctata
TGTGCCTCTAGATAGAGCAAGGATCTTGGGCTCTTGTCCCACCCACATGCCATCAGTTTGTCAGTCAGTGATTTTAAGTGAATAAATAAGACCCCAAGAAATCAGACTCGTGAGTCCACAGAGAGAGAGCAGGCTGGTACCAAGGACAGTTAATTTATACTTCACTTGAGACAACAATCCTAACAGACATCAAACAGCTATTTCTCATCTGAAACACTTGCTAAAGTTTAGATTGTGCATTTATATATATATATATATATATATATATATATATATATACATATGATAAAAA
Organism: Dasyprocta punctata; assembly: GCA_004363535.1. Taxonomy (NCBI): domain Eukaryota; kingdom Metazoa; phylum Chordata; class Mammalia; order Rodentia; family Dasyproctidae; genus Dasyprocta; species Dasyprocta punctata. The sequence goes on from RJWM01048261.1 coordinate 293, forward strand.
GTTGGTGATTTCCTTTGGCTGGCAAAAAAATCTTAGATTTTCTTTAGAGAAGTTTAATTTCAGAAATAATTATGAAATGTCTTGCCCAAATCCAAATAGCCATCAAGCAAATGAAAAACACTCAAATCCATGAGAAACCATGGGAATATAAATTAGATTAAAATGAAATTTTGTAACTCTAACTGTCGGCATAGCCAAATATAGCTGATGGGGTGCAGGAAAAAAAAAAAGGGACTGTGGTATAAATCTGTTAGAAATGTGAATAATTACATGCACATTCACATTGGGATACAATCTGGCAACATCTATTATAATGAAAATGAACATATTCTTGAGCCCATAGAAAAAGAAACAAGATTCCCAGTGTACGTGTAAAGTAGTACATGTAAGGTGTTTAATGTGCCGTTGCTTATAGTGACAAAAATACTGGGGAAAAATGACGAGGACCAACTGAGGAGGGGCCGCGTGTGCTACGGCACATGTACATAAGCTGCTGCCGGTAAAATGAATTTGCACTCAGTTCAGCCGCCTGGAAAGATTTCCGTGAAGCACCCACCAAGCAAGAGAGCAGTGGAGAACTGTGGCTAGGAGGCCGCTCTCTGTGCACTAGGTGACCTAGGAGAGTGTGTGTGCTCTTCTGTGCTTGTGAGTGAGAAACGAAGGCCACCAACCAGTGGTTTGAAATGAAGCTGTGAGACTGGGAAGGGAGAGCTGTATCACCCTCCTGCAAGGCCTTCCTAAACAGGAGCTGTAGGAGTTAGATGGAAAGAGGGCAGGAAACGTAGAAGTCCACTAGCAGGGCGAGACTGAGTCCGGGTCTGCAGCTGCTCAGGAGGGCGATGGGACACTTGTGTGATGATTGACCACTTCGAGGTTTACACTAGCAAGGCTGGAAGTCTTGTTCCAAAGGAGTCTTGGAGTCATTGAAAACCATTTGACCAGGCCTCAGCATCTGTGTTAGTCAGCTTCCTGTTACTACAACAAGTGCCTGAGATAATCAACTTGCAAAAAGAAAAGGGAATTGTGGCCCAGAGTTTTAGAAGTTTCAACCCAGGATTGGTTGGCTTCATTTTTGAGGGGTGGGGCGAGGCAGCACATCAGAAGTGAGTGAGGTAGGAGAGGAAGCGGGCTCCCACAGTCCCTTAGAGGCACATCTCCAAAGATCTGAAGACCTCCCCACAGTCAAAGGTTTCACCACCTCCCCAAGTCATCCACGCTGGGGACCAAGCCTTACCATATGGACCTTTGGGGGATTTCAGATCCAAACTATGGCAGCCTTGTTCAGATGCCTGGTGTGTGTCTATCATGAACGTTCGCCAGCCATTTCTATATGATTGTGTGAGTATGGAGAGAAGTTAAAAGAAAGAATTAAGATGTGTTATGTACAAGCACTAACTCCTCACAATGAATGTAATCACGTACTGCCAACACATACTAAGAAAAAGAAGGGTGTAGATACTAGATGACCAATTATGATCATTTATGAATGTGTTACCCCTATCATGGGATTGAAAGGAGGGGGGCGGGAAATGGGTAAAGAGGAAGACATTCAAAAACTGCCAGAAGGCTAGAAAACCACTGAGAAACATCTACATGTGCAAAGTTAATTAGAAGAAAAAATAGAGTTAGCTCGTGGTCTTTTGCTGTGCAGGGTGTTTATGATCTATTGCTCAGTTAAAAACGGTAAGTAGCAAATGCCGTGTAGTTTAATTCTGCTTTTGTATCCATCACCGAGCACGTGTATACACAAATGTGCCAGGCATCGGGCTCAGGCCCATCGCAATTCTGTCTCTGTTGGTGGCTACATGAAGAAATTTGGTACGTCTCGTATGACTCTACTTACCAAGCCCTTGCTGTGTACCAGTGCTTGGCTGGGGGTGTGGCTGGGCTTCCTTGTTGTCCGTATAGTTGCTCTCTGTGCAAACACCTGACTTTATTGCTCGGTGGTGAGTACAGTCTGCACAGATGAATGCAGAGGGCCATGTTGGATAGAGAGGGACAGAGGGAGATGAGCACCGAAACCCCTGATGAGGGGATCAGTTTGACCCACCCAGCAATATGGAACATGGATGCAAAGAAAGACAGAGAGAGAATATTCCGCAGTTGAAAAGCGTTGCCATTATCCAGTGTTTTCTCTGGAACCAAAGGCCTCCTCTCCCAAAGCTCATGGCTTTCACTGGTATGAGTCAGGGAGGTGGGTGGGGATCCCTGCAGAGTTTACAGGGAAAATAACTTTGTAGCCATAGCAAAGCCCTCCAATTAGCAATGCACAGGTAGTTTTGATGTAGGCCAGACTGGCACCTTTACTCCAGGAACATTTGTTCCAATACAGCCAGCTCTGCATATCTGAGCAGGCAGGGTGAGGGGGAGGTCAGGAACAGGTGGTGGCAAGGGCTTCCTTTCTCAGGAGGGAGCAGCATGATGGTCTCCCACAGATGGGGGCTGGAGGCGCTGCCTTCCTTAGGGAGTTTAGGGAGCTGAGAGCTTTCTCTCATGTCTTTCAGGGTGGCATCAACACAAGCGTGCCCCACGGAGGAATCTATGTGAAGTCCATCATTCCTGGAGGCCCCGCTGCCAAGGAAGGGCGGATCCTGCAGGGTGAGGGATGGAGTTGTATCAGGGGCCCCGTGCTTTGTGGCAGGAGGCACTTCAGGCTGGGTGGGGAACCTTGGACCCCACCCCATCTGCCCCAGGGCCCTGTCTTGGTTACTTTTCTCTCATTGCTGGGACAAAACACCTGACACCCAAAATAAAGGAAGGAAAAGTTTATTTAGCTCACTGTTTGTGGAGGTTTCAGTCCATAATCAGTTGGCTCCAAGGCAGGGTGGCAGGGCTCTGGGGCAATGCTTCAAGGCAGCAGCCAGAGCCAAAAAGGAAAACTAGCCTCTTCTCCTCCCTTACATTGTACTCACCCCTCCCTCCAGGGCAGGTATAGCACTCACAAAATCTCTGTGCCCTCCTCTTACACAGGATGAGGATATTTACAAAGTAAGGACCCTGGGTTCCTGCTGAGTCTCTCAGTTAAACTTTTAAACTTTTCAAGTTGACACAATGTATCAACCATAACAGACCCCTTGCAAACCATCCTGCCTTCCTCTCCCAGAAGGGGAGCATTTCACTTGCCTTCTGCAACCTGATAAGTTTGCAGAGTCTACCCTTTGGGATGGCAAATTGGAACACACAGATAAAGTGATGTAAAATAAGTGATTTACAGGCAGACTGTTGCTGGCCTTCATGGGAGAGGGCTGCCTCCCTGAGAGGACAGAGTGGGCATTGCTCCCCCAGCCCGAGGCTGCTTTCTGAGGGGACACAGTTACTGTCTCTCTACCCTGCCTCATGTCTCACTGCTCTGAAGGAAAAGAGTGATTTGATTTTTTTTTTATTCTCCACAACTCCCAGAATCAACCCCAAAAAGACACCTTGGGTCTCATTATCTAGCCTGCCTCATCTCCACTTCCCCTTGAATTCTAGTGTACCCAACATCAATCACATCTCTCCGACCATTTTTGAAAAAAAAAATCCTAGAGATATAAATATTACTCCTGAGCAACTTGAAAATAATTTCAAAAATAGTTTCACAGGAAAACAGGAGGAAGGGTTGGCTTCGTGGTGTGAGCCCAGAATAGACTGGCCTCTGTTCAGCTCATCTGTTAGGTGTCTCGGCAGGACAGGTGGGGAGTTCAGAGCGTGGGGTGTTCGGGCCACGCGGGATCCTGCTGACCCGTGGGACCAGGCAGCTCTGCCTCCTGCCCCCCCGAGGCTGCATGCGGGTGTGGGTGGGGGCTTTGCAGGAGTCCTTCCTGCAGCCCCAGGGTGCGGGCACATGGCTGGCCTCCTTCCCCAGGTGACCGGCTCCTGCAGGTGGACGGAGTGAGTCTGTGCGGCCTCACCCACAAGCAGGCTGTGCGGTGCCTCAAGGCTCCCAGGCAGGTGAGTGCGCCCCGCCCCTGGGCTCTTCCCTTCCTGCCGGAGCTTTCTAGGACAGCTGCAGAGGTTGCAGTTGGGTGGGGGGAGAGGCAGCCAGGGAACAAAATGTGACTTTCTTTGTCTATTTTTGCCACCTCGCACCACTTTTCTGTGGAGCCGTGAAACCCAGGAGACAGCAGACAGGTGTTTCCAAGCAGAAAAGCTCTCCTATAAATAACCCTGGGGCGATCACAGTCCTTGCCTACACTGAGGAGTCAGACAGCGGAACAGAGCTGGGGAAGCACAGCGGTTTCCCCATCCCGGTTCCCGCAGTGCCCCCCACGCCTGTGCCACCCCACTGAGCCGTGCATGCTGGCTCTCAGGTGCTCTCTCGCCCCACTTTTGCTGATGGGGCCCCCTCACCCCATGTTCCTGCTGTACTCATCACCCTGGCTGCCCTGGGAATCTCTTTGCCACCATTTGGTAGCTAGTCAGGAGCCCATGAGCCGAGGACGTCTGTCCTCACCACGTGCCCCTCACTGCACGCAGTGCCCAGACAGTGTCTCCAGGTGACCAGCCGTGTTCCATCCTCTGCTTGGGCATGGGTGCTGTTAACTGTACCCTAACCCTAACCCTCTGTGGGTACCTGAGAAATCCACAGACACAGGATTCCTGAAGCTCTCCCCCAGGCTACTGGGCAGAGCTCCGCTTTCATTACTCCCTTTCCCAAAAAAGGCTTCTGTTCACGATCAGGCGCTCTTGTCTTGGCGACCTTGGTTGTCACACTTCTGGAACAGTCACCAGTCATTAACACCCTCTGTTCTTCAGACCTTTGCTCATGGACCTCATTAGGGAGGCTGCCTGGCTGTCCCACTGGCCTGACGACCGCTGGGACTCCTCACCATGGGGTCATGGGCCTGGCGTTGAATGACACCAGCCACAGAAGGGTACAGGCCAGCTGACCACATTTCTGGGTTGGAAGCCTGGCATTTCTAACCAGCTCCTAGGAGAGGTCTGGCTGTGCTTCCTCGCTTACTTTGGGTAACAAGAGTATGGAGTGTTGTGGGGGACAAGGATGGGAAGTCAAGCCGGGGGTGCAGGCTGGTATAGACCTGGGATGCCATCCGGTGGGCCTTGGAGACATTAGAGGCTTTTAATCAAGAGTGCTCCATGTTCAGCAGCAGCCATATGGGTTGGACCAAAGGAAATGAAGGCAGGGTCAGCAAACCAGGCCACAAGGAGCTCGCTGAAGACCAACAGCACTGCCGGTGGGGAGGGACCGGAGGAGGAAACGGGGAGTTGGTACCAGTGGGCAGCTCACGAGCCTTAAACCAGATGGGAATTTGGAGGGCAGAAGGGGGAACGCTGGGCCCCTCTACCTGTGTCCCCAGGGGCTGACTGGGGGACATAGTGCCTGTTTTGAGGGTGCAGGTGCACAGGGAAGACTGAGGCAGAATGAGGAAAGGAAAGAGGCTGAGTTTAGCGCTGAGTGTGACCCTGGGGACACAGGTGTCACTCCCAGGTGCTTGTGTCCAATGGGCAGGTGGCAAAACAGTCAGGATCCCACAAAGCCTACACTGAAGACTGTGATTTCAGACATGAAGCACCTTACCCGACGCATTAGAGAGACAGAGAAGCCTTTGCAGAGGGAAGGAAGTGGGGCCTGGTTGCTGTCCAGAGTGTAAATTGAGTGTGTCCACCCATCCTTCCAGGTTGCAAGGTTGGTCTTGGAGAGAAGAAGCCCAGGCTCGGCACAGCAGTGTCCTTCTGCTAATGACAGGATGGGAGACGAGCACGCGGCGGTTTCCTTGGTAACAGCCCTGCCTGGCAGGCCTGCGAGCTGTGTCTCAGTGACAGATGGTGAGAGGGGAGAGAATGGAGTGTTACTATTGTCGTGCCATCATGTGCTGCTTTCGAGTTGTCAAGTCAAAGGGGAAAGGCACGAAGGCTTCCTCTGGGTTCTCAAAGAAAAAAAAAATTGAGCAGTGCAGATTATGGTCATAAGCCAAGCGGATGGTACGAATTGTTTTGCAGCAGATGCATTGTTCCAAGATGATTACCAGGCATAACTGTGCCCCGGCCTTCCTCAGCCTTCTGATCAGCTGCCCAAATGTTAACCCCTGGAAAGTATTTAGGGATGAAATTGGCATGAAAGGGTCATACGTTTTCAGATACACTTGGTTCCATGTTCCTGCAGGGGCATTTGCGGCAGAGTCATCTGACCTCGGATCATACGGGTGGAAGACAGAGGTGTTCAGAAAGCCAGCCTCGTGGTAGCGTCATGTTACAGAGCACACGCCCACCCTATTTAGGGGCCTCATTGCACTAATTGCACATCTTCTAATGGAACAGACCCTTGCACATCTCTTGCGATTTGGTTTCCTGATAGGAAACGGTTTATTTCCTTAGCATGCCACGATTTGGATCTTCACCCCATGCTAAGCCCTTTCTCTGGGGTCCCACAGCACTGGCACGGGACAGGTTGGGAGCAAGGCAGTCTTAGGGTAGGGGGTGGCATGGAGGAGGGGAACACTCATACTTAAATCAACTCCACTTCCTCTTTTGTCTCTGCTCTGTGTTCTGGCTGACCATGAACTGAGCCAAGGGGGCCAGGGCGGCAAAGGCAGAACTCTCTGCACCACAGACCTCCCCCTCACTGATCCAGTCCTGCTCCGGTTGAAGTTTGAGAGCTGTGGTTCCATCCCCACATTCACAGTGGCCAGCTGAGTTGGTGAAGGCAGATCGGAGGAAACCCAGAAGCTTCTTGGGCTGCCAGCCTGCCTGGGTGTCCGGGGCTCTGCCTGACTTGGATGGCAGCTGTTCCTAGAGTTGGCCATCATTGTCCCCATGGTCTAAGGAGGCAAAATTTAGTGCTGAGCATCATAAAGCACAAGTAGGGTTCTTAAAGAGCAACGCACACATGATACGGGTTTCACTTACTGCCAAGAGCATGCTGCACAAGCTGTCTCTCTCTGAACATTAGTTGGGTATCCGTCATTGCACTGTCCAGTGTGGTGGCCACTTTGTGGGTCACTGTGGCACGCTTCAACTGTGATGAGTCAGTTGAATAAAATGCATAACAGAGGTTGAAGACTTAGTTCATTAAAAGATTGAAAAACATTAGTAATTTTTATATTGCTTATATGCTTAAATAAGGATATTTCCGAACTACAGATGGTCCCTAACTTAGAATGATTTGACCTACAGTATTTTTGGCATTATCATGGTGCAAAGTCCATGCACATTTGGTAGAAGCTGGGCTGAATTTTGAATCTTGACCTTTTCCCAGCTGGCGATAATCGGCGTGATACACACTTGACTTGTTGGGCAGTGCCAGCGAGTCGCAGCCCCCAGTCAGCCCCGTGATTGGGGGAGGGGAATGCTTGATACTCTATCAGTTAAATTAGAATGCTTGATAGGTTAGATACTTTAAGTGCACTTTCAATTTACAATATTTCCAATGGACAATAGGTTTACCAGGATATACCCTATTGTTTATTTTCTGGTCTCCTTTTACTTTTTAAAAACGTGGCTGTTTGAAAGCTTTGAAAAGCTACTTGTGGGTTGTATTTGCAGTTCATCTTATACCTCTGTTGGGCTGCACTGATGTGAATTGACAGGTGTAATGGATTCCACCATGAAATCGAGGAAATGACATCTTACCGGGCAAAATAGAAATAATTCACCTCTGTGACAGTCTGCTTGTGGAGGCCGCTGAATGGTAGCCTACTGAAGGAGTTATTTTTATCCACACCCCACAATCCAGGTCCTAAGTTTGAAGTCAGGCTGAGAAAGAACACCAATGGCCTGGGGTTCAGCTTCGCGCAGGTGGAGCGAGGGAGTTGCGGTCTCCTTCAGAGCGACCTCATTAGGATTAAGAGGCTCTTTCCGGGGCAGCCAGCTGAGGAGCACGGGGCCATCGCGGTTGGTGATATCATCCTGGCAGTGAACGGAAGGCCCACGGAGGGCCTCGTCTTCCAGGTGGGGCGCTCCAGGTGCAGGTGTGGTCTTCCGCCTCTTCCTCTAGCCTCACCCGCCTCGGGCTCTCGGCGTCCTGTGCTGACTTCCATCATGCAGACAGCAGTCAGCAGAAAGGTCCTGCATTTCACCATCCATCAGGGAAACCATCCTGGACTTGGGCCACTGTGGGGGCTCACAGTTCTGGGAGCAGCTGTGAGGCTGCAGGGGCTTCACTGGGGCCCCTTTCACCCACTTCTCTGCTGAATTTATAGCTTCTGGTACATAGTGTGTCATTGATTGTCCTGCCTGTGATCTGAGAGAGAGAGAGAGAGAGAGACAGACAGACAGACAGACAGACAGATGGACAGACAAACAGATTCACTGACATGAACCATGACAGCAGTGGAGGGGCACAGGCACTATGTGGCACTCCACAGAGGTTGTGAGCAGGACCCGGCACCTCCCCACCCCTCTCCTGGCTGTGCTCTGCTTCTCTGGCTGAGCCCAAGGGGATGCCCCACACAGCACCCCCAGGAGCCCCAGGAGCTCAGAGCAGGACCATGGCAGTGGGTGCCCACGGACCCAGGCTGTGCCTTCCTCTGTCCATGCTTTGAGCCACTGCTGGGTGGTGACCCTGGGAGGTGCAGGGATACAGTGGACAGCTCCTGGAGCCTCAGAGGCCAGGGTGGACAAGGGCACAACAGCGCCTGCAGAAGAGCCGAGTAGTCATGAAAGCCTGTGCTGCAGAGCTCACGCCAGGGAGCAGGCAAGAGGCCAACACATTAGTGTCGGTCCTGGTGGCTGTGGGGGGTGGGGCGTCTGGACCAGCACTTCTCATGCGGGGATGCTGCTGCCTCTTGGAGACACTAGGCCAAGTCCAGAGACAATGATGGCTGTCACAGTTGATAAGCACTGTAGCATCTTATAGGTAGAAGCCAGAGATACTGCTAACTGTCCTTCAGTGCACAGGACTTTTGTCCCAACAATTATCTATGTCACTAGGGCTGAGCATTGGAAAATGCTGGCCCTGGCAGGACATAGGAGCTACCAAGGAGGCATCTCGTGCTTTCAGGAGTGAATAGGAGCTTGGAGCAGCTTTGCTTGGCAGAGCTTAAGATGTGGGCACTGAGGGTCAGGCAGGAGAGACCAACTCGGTGAGGCAGCGGCAGGCAAAAGCAGATTCCAGGCTGACTTCCCGGAGGGAGAGGGAGAAGTAAGGAGAGGAGAGACACTCCTGGAAGCTGGGGCAGCCATGGAGGAGGCAGCAGGGGAAGGACCTGGCCATGTCGCATTTGGAAAGACCACCACGCTCAGGCAACACAGGGGAAGAGGGTAGCTGACACTGCAGGGACCACGGCAGGGAGGAGGCCGGTCAGCTCCATAGGCGGGAGGTTACAGGGCCCTGGTGAGCTGTGGTAGGCGACTCAGAGCCAGCATCAGGGGACCAGGGTCACGGGGTCACTCCCAGCCCAGCCTCTGCATGTCACCGTCATGGGCCCGCAGGCAGCCATCCTCAGCTCCTTGCACTTTGGGGAGTCGGTGGTCTGCAGGGGTCTCTGGAGCTGAGAAATGGATCAAGGTTGATGAGGAAGCAGCACCCGGGAGACAGTGGGGAGCACATGTGAGGGGCTCCAGCAGGGCCCACCAAGATCTCACTGCCGCTCTGGGTTTCTCATAGGAGGTGCTCAATCTACTGCGAGGGCCCCCCCAGGAAGTCACGCTCCTCCTTTGCCGACCGCCTCCAGGTGTGCTGCCCGAGATGGAGCTGGGGTGGCAGGTAAGATGTGGTGTCCTCGTCTCTGAACCTGGCTCCCGTCCGGAGCCCTGTCCCTGTCTGTGGTCCTGAGAAGCCCTGGCTGCCTGGAAGAAAGCTCAACACGGCAGGAAGGCAGCTGGTCCCAGCCCCAGGGAGCCTCTCCCTGCTTCTTTTCCTCCAAGGAGCTCAGTCTTTACTCTCTAGACCTTCAACTGTTTGGATAAGGCCTAGCGCATCATTGCTCTGTCCACTCATTTGAACATTAACCAGGCCTAAACGGTACCTTCATGGAGATGTCTGGACTGGTGTTTGAGCAAGTGTCTGGTCCTGCTCCCTTGCCAAGTTGGCACACGATATTATCCATTGCCATGACCCTGGGGAGCCTGTGGGAAACAGATCCTTTGGCAGGGACTCCAGTGCAGGAAGTTTGCAGGGCCAGCCCTCTGGACATCCCCTGTGATGGCACTAGGAGCTGGCTGGGCAGAGGAAGAACCACTGTGGTGCAGCCAAAACAGGGGCCTCAGCCAGCACAACAGGGAGGCCCTTGGAGCATCCTGAATTGCACGCTGCTCTGACCAGCATTGGGCTGCACGGGGCAAGAGTCTGACTTTGGCTGAGGCACCTCCTGGAAGGGCCTGGCTAGGAGGCATTAGGCTCCATGCATGGAAGAAGCCACTGTTCTTGGTACCACATAAAATTCAGATGTACACAAGCTGTTGGGAGAAGACATCTACATGGCAATAGTTTTGGAGAACTGGGCTAGGAAAAGTGAATTGGCTCAACAGTCAGAATGGGGCACCTGCCCTTGAGGGACCTGGGACAGAGGAGCAAGACACATGGGATGGAGAGGCAGGGGTGTGGAAGTGGCAGGGAGCCCGCACACTCCAGGTGAGCAGAGCAGGAGGGTGTGAGGCTCTGGGGCAGGAGAGAAGGGCCGCTTAACTGCATGGTGCTGAACGGTGCTGTGAGATTCTGGAGGAGAGAGAATTACCCTTTGTCTGGAGGATGACCTAGGTCACTGGAGACCCTGATTAGAGCCTTTCAGTTGGGTGGGTAGGAGGGGGAATGGAAGCCTGATTGATGGAGGTGCACGATGAAATCACCATGTGGAAGCAGTGAAGGCAGACACTCATCTGAGAGTGCTGGCTGCTAAGTGGAGCACTACTTGGGCTGGGATGCAGGCTGTCCTGGAGGAATTTGCCTAGGGAGATGGAGGGTTCTTTTCTAAGGTTTCTGTTCTTCCTATGGAGTGAGAGGCAAGGTGGAGAAGAGTGGTGGAGACTTCAGAGATTTGAGAAATCACCTAGAGAGTCGGAAGAAAGGAAAAGGTGTTTACTAAGGACTCAGAGAAAGATCATCTGGAAGTCATGTGCCATTTGTCACCCGCAGTTATGCATTGAACCTCAGTGGGTGGAGACTCAGATTCAGGTGTGAGGGCCACACCTGGGCTCTCTGGGCACATGCAGGAGACAGGTGGAGGCAGAGAGGGACGTAAAGAGGAGCTGGTCAGCTTCGTTTGTAGGGGGGCAACTGTGAGGCTGTATCACCAAATCTAGGATGCGCATGGGGAGAGAGGAGATTGTGAAAAAGCAGCAGATGGTGGCCTGGAAGCCTTGGAGAGTGGAGGGACTGCTGAGAGATAAAAGGAGA